>JACCPG010005209.1:0-11290 GCA_016069955.1 Drepana arcuata
TTGCTCTTTCGAAGTCGCGTTGAAGAACACATATGGAGTTTTACTATTCAATAAATTGCATTTCTATAAAAGGTTATGCAACAACTATAAAGTATAGTAATGAAAACTATATGGCATCTTAACAATTAACATAAACGTACCAAATACTCGTGCCAAAACCACGTTGCATGGCAACTGCTGATATGCTTAGCGCAATAATATAAAATAATATATCCTCACGCCTTCCCACAAGGGTCCCCGAAGGGGTTGGCAGAGGTTTATAGGTAATACCCACACACCCACTTTCCACCAGAGGTATATTAGGTGCGAACGTGACAGATGGCGAGTCCATCGCCGTTACTCCAGCACGACACGCCTTTGAATTTCTTCTCAGACGTATGCAGGTTTCCTCTCGGTGTTTTCCTTCACCGTAAAATACCTATGCAATATATTAAAATTAAAATACTAAAGACAATAATAAAAATATTTTGTTATATGTACCTACCGTGTATAGGTACATTTCATGTGCATTTAGGAAAAAGCGGTTATTTTAATTGTAATATTGTAATAATAACAAATAACAAACTATTTTTATTATTGTCTGTCTGTCTGTTTGTTGCGGCTAATCTCTGAAACCGCTGAACCGATTTTGACTTTCACTGGCAATAACTGATGTAAAAAGGAGTAGCTTGGCTACTTTTATTTTAGAAACTAAACAATAACTTAATTCGACGCGGACGAAGTCGCGGGAACAGCTAGTTTTATATATTTGTGCTATACAAACTTAGACTTTGATAATCCAAGTCTAGATTAAGCTTTTATAAAGGTCCCATTGTAGGTACAGAACGGGTTCCGGAAGCTCAAGTAGGTATAATAACTTCATCAACATACATCCACTTTTTTCAATGGCTATTTAAATTGCGTCTGTCATATTTTTATTTACATTATTTATGTGTTGTTTCCGAAACTCGTCTCCACAGGGCGTTGACGCGTGATAGCATTACCATTCCTAATGGATCCCACAAAGTTAACTATGATAAAGTTATCAACGAATATAGCTATGGCTTAATCAACGATGGCTTGAGAAGTTGATTCCTTTTTCTTCTCAGCATTAATTCAATTAGTGAGAATCAATTAATGGTCCAGAACGCGGGACGAGAGCCAAAATCAAGAATTTTTAATGTTTTCCTATCATTTATTAGAATCGAGTGAGGGTAGGCAACTGCTCCATATCAGCTTCGTCATATGATGTTTTGTTATATTTAATGAAAGAAAAGTACCTACTTTAATCACCTGTACCTACATGAATAATTCTAACCTATTTGTTACGATTACAATCACAAAGATTGCAATTTCGAAAGCCTACGTACCGAGGAGCTTTTTCTGAACTTAATTAAGGTACCTACAGTGAGCTTTACGGTGAAAGACAATATTGAGAGGAGATCTTAGCTTGAGAAACGCCTTCGGAATCGCCATCTAACACGGTGGCACTTCAATACGTATATATCGACGAAAGGAAACTTAGCAATACCTCAGTCTACCCTTTCGGGGATCCTTGTGATAAAGAATAACACATAGCTATAAGAACATTTATTAATAAAAGTACCAAAAACATTCGAAGGGCAGTTTCTCATAACCTTAATTTATCTGTGCAAGAACTAAACAACCGATAAACAATTAATTGATAAAGAAAAAGAAGAAATATATTTACTCAAGTGACCAGGACTCATTTTGTTAGTAATACTTTATTCTATGTTGGTAAATACTAAATATCATAATGTATATAGGTATAGATAGTTAGCTATATATCATAATAGCATATCTACACATCAACTACCTGAAAATAATGTAGTTATATTATTCAATGAAAGCATGTGTATCTCAAAAGCTCTTCCCCTTTATGGGCACCTATCCCCGTTTCATTCCAGAATGGAATGCAACATTTGATCCCCGGACACGCAACGACAAAATAATCTAACCATTTGGGAATATCCACCTATGCGCCTTAATACACCTCAAGAGATTTTTCCTGTCCATCTCGCCCGTACAAACCTCTCCGGATCACGTAAAACGCAAGAATAACCCGCTACAGCCAATGGCTTTCCTTTCGGCTCCATTTGTTCGCCCAAGAGACTTATTATGCTGTGTACACGAGATACAAGGAATATTTTGTCCAAATATAATCAGCCGCACGAGTTCTACACAAACAATGTTTTGTTTTTATTTATATGAAAGTATATTCCGGCGAGGTCTAAGAAATGCAAATGTTTAACATCATATTGGCTCGGGTCGGCGGCATCGATTACGTAAACGAATACATATTTACCGGCTTGTGTCATATCACAAGATTGCATATCATGGACAAGGTATCACTAAAAATTATTATCTAAGCAAAAGAGCAATTGTGTTTCAAATAAAAATTTGCATCAATAAATAGTTTAGACCGACTCGAAACTAAACATAATGTTCTATGAACACATGCATTCATTTCGCTACAAATACTAAAAGTCGTTTAAAACGGGGAACACAATAATTACCGACCGTTTGCATAGTAGTAACGATTCATAGGTGTTAATTTTATTGATGTGATATCTAAATTAAATTTCCAAGCGTATTGCATAAATCTGAATATTTGTTCTATTTTTTAATGCTGAATTTTAATACAAATTCAAACTTAGCATTAAAAAATAGAACACTTTCATATACAATATTATATTTTCAATAACAATTTCTTCGCGGTCGTATGTCAAAAGCTAAGCAGTAGGTACGGCCCTCGGTATCAATAATATAGAAACATACGGATATGAATATATATGTATGTAGATCTAACTTTGCGGAGTTGGTAGGCACCTACGTATATTTGCTCACACGTACGTTGGCTTCGAGTAGAACTCAATATCTGATATTACAGAACATACGAGAATATTTCTACAATACGACCTACATACTTTTGTCTACCAATATTTTGTGTGTACACATTTTCAACCTTAGATAGTTAAGTTAGGATGTTTTATGCATATTTTTAGATTCAGAAGAAAATAGATCCGTATGGATTTTAGTTCTTGCTTCGAGATTCTAACAGCAATATTACAGATTAAGTTAAGTAATTTAAGACATATTTTATTTACCGTTAGCAGTATTTTTTATATACGTACCACTAAGGTGGCAAATAACCCTGCGGTCCGCGTGATGGTAAGCGGTTACCACAGTCTGTTGACGCTTGCAAAACAAGCCATAGCCCTCTTAGTCATTCAAAATTGTTAACTAAAATCTTTGCCTATTTCTATTCAAACGGAGCCGTATGTATAATATATATGTTTATCAGTATACAATGTAATAAAATCTCTGAATAAATCATAGTTCGCGGCCGTGGTGAATTTCCCACAATACCCAAAGGTCACGTACTCGACCAATGGACTCTATAGCTGAAATGACGCTCCCGTTAACTCGGATAACCAACTTGACACAGAGTAAGCAAAGTTAGTAGAAGCTACATAATTTCCATCATCTATTATCTATGGCGGGGGGTGATAAGAGGAAGGCTTTTGCCCAGCAGTGGGACAGATGGCTAATAAATAAAATATCTTTTTAAAATAAATCTCCATTATCTATGTACAAACCTGAAAGAACGGAATTAAATTATAACCGTAGAATATAATCTGTTTAATAGTCGTTAAAACTGTATTTTACCCCAAAGTTTGACGCGTAACATAAACCATAAATAATAGCTTTAGTAAAACAAATTGCCTACGAAATAAAATATTGAGGAAGTAGATTATTAACATCTGTGTTTTTCTTCAATCCTAATTTTGTGTTCTCACGTGATGGCCAAGTGTAATTAACTATTCATGAAAGGTAGGTACTTACGATCACGAACTGACGCTGACTAATTATTTGCGTCCTGATTCGTTTATTTATAGCGAAGGATTTCAATATTTTCAATAAATAGAATTAATGAAATTAGGTATGTATGTACAGTACATAATACATAGGTCTTAGGTATATTGCGCTTTCTCAATTATTTTATAATTTTGCATATCAAGATCACATCTAATCCTCTGCAGCTGGAACAATTTTGATGTTTCGGTTCGGAATGTAATAAGTACTTGGAAAATAATGAAGGTAAATATTCTCATAGTACCTATATATTATATATACTTACATACGCATACGTAAACAGGGTAGGCAGAGAGATTTGATCGTCAGCTGTCATACTTACAGAAATCTTTTGCCTCATTCTCATGCATGCTCATACATGCTCGTCAGTTTTGAGTTCTCTTGATGTTCTCGTCTTTGAGTGAGTGAGTCTATACATACGCTACCTAAACATATCTGACCTAATATTATATATTACAGCTTGTTGAAAGAAGTACAAATAGTCGTACAAATTTGTCACGTTCGTTCGCCAAGATGCGAACACCTTCTACAGGCGGGCTTAATCTTTGGCTATGGCTTCTCAGAATTCGTCCGTCGATCGGAATATTATACAGGGCCGAACGCGAACCAATGATTTTGTGCTCCGTGGCTTAGTTATCTCGGGCAATTTTATTTTTTGCTTATGTCTGGTTAGCTGTGATATGAATAAAGCTTTCTTTAATATTGCAAATATTGTATGTAAGCTTGCGTTAGTTTCTTATCCCGTTACAGTTGAGAGATACGCTAAAATCTTAACAACCCTACTCTCGTACAAACATAAAACGCCCTGAAAATGTAGGCAGAGAGAGTACAGCGTCCTACCAGATCACTCTCTCGACATCCACACGCATCCTTCACTTCATATACGGGCGTATATGAAGTGAAGGATGCGCCCGTTTCGTGAACTTTTAACGTCGTCGTCCTTGATTGTCTCAACAATTTGATCTAGGCAGTTCGATAATTGTCATGCTATTTATACTTATATATATATATCCTTAATTCATACTAGTTTTAGTTTAGTTAGTTTGTTCTAAACAATATTTAGTCCCTACCTAATTGTTCCCTTCCTACATAGATTATTTATCCTATGCATTCTTTACGTGACAAACTCCAGCGCTTATATTGTTCACTAGATAGCTAGTAAGATATTTGATGTCAATAACCTTTTGATTGACCAGTCAATGTCAGTGTCTATTTTCAAAGTGTCAATCAAACTGTCAGTGTCTATTTTGACATGTACCCCCACGAAAGAAAAATACGCTTGACCTTTTGTCGAAATTGTTGATTTTTAATCTACCTAATATCGAAGTAAGATTTGCAAGTAAACAGTTACATATTTTACAGTTACTGTTTTCATGCATCATCAATTATATTTGATATCAAAACTGATACATGAACATAAAATGTTGGTGACTTCGTTTTTTTCAGATAATCGAATTGTGACAGCAGCGCTCAACATTTTCCCTCTACTCAGCAAGACGTCTCAGAAGTGTACCTAAGTGTTGTTGAATTACTCCACTCGTCCGCCAGTGAAAAGGCATTAGAAAAGAAAAGCTGTATGTATTATTTTCATAATAAATACTAGAAGATTCTAGAATATTTCATACTGAGGTTTAACAAAGATGGATATCGCTTTGGGGCTCGGATGATTTACATATAAATATCTACGTTACTCTCACCACTCTCACCTTAAGTCCGTTAATACAGACAGGTGAGCATTCAGATATATTTAATCGACCGTTATCTGCCGACAAATTGTCAGTTATTGTAACATTATAGGCTGATCATGTTCCCACGTAGTGTCCATTTTCCACCAATAGAATGAACTTTTGATATGCCATTATATTCCAATAAAGTAGACATCTTTAATGTTATACACAAGAGTTCCCGTACACGTTTACTAGCAGCTGTAGTGTACAGTATTTTAGTTTGTCAGGTGAGCTGCCATTGTTGTACCCGCACGTGTCGCCCCCCGCACCACAGACCCCCCACCTCTACGCCCCCGCGCGTCATTGACATGCAAATGAAACGGGCCACGCTCGCGGACCGCCGGTTATTTATCTCTGATTGGCTCCATTTATTCCGCTTTGACAGACAGGTTCCATTTTCGAACGGAGTCCGCGCCGTGTTTACATAATTATACATGTAAATAATATAAGTATGACAGCTACTTTCGGGCTCGCAAATTTATTATGGATGTCGAAATGCGAGAATTTTAATTACTTTCTTGAATCTTTACGGAGTTTTATCTGTCTGGGATTTAGTTCTGGTTTCGTGAAAGATACGATTTATCCGCATACCCAATAATAAAAATGTATTTTGTTATTTACAGAGTTCTATTTTTAAACTTTTTAAACGATGTGGAATTGACAATTTAATCTAATATAATCGATGCCAGCATCTCTTTGTTCCTTACATTTAAGGTATCTTAATTTCAAAAATCGAATGTCATTGCTGACATTTTTATAAATTATATTTTAAAGCTATTAGCTCCTTGGTTCAAATCTCCTGCAACATTAAGGATTCTTAGTTTTTTTTTTTTTTTTTTTTTTTTTTTATACCACTTGGGTGGCAAACAAGCATGCGGTCCGCCTGATGGTAAGCGGTTACCGCCGCCTATGGACGCTTGCAACACCAGGGTATCACTCGCGCGTTGCCGACCCTGCAGGAATCTTTTCACACCCTTCTTGAAGAACTCCATGCTGTACTCTCCAGGGAAAACCTCAACGGGGAGCTCATTCCACAGCCTGAGCGTTTGCGGAAGAAAACTCCTTTGGAAGCGCACAGTGCGAGACCTTTGTGGTTCCAAGGTATGGGGATGAATTTCCCGTCGATGGCGAGAGGTGCGGTGGTAGAAGGTGGAAGTGGGCATCATGTCGAACAATTCTGCTGAACACTCCCCGTTATACAAGCGGTAGAACACACACAGGGAGGCAAAGTCTCTCCTCAGACTTAGTGATTCCAAGCCGCTTGTGACCAAAGGATCATCGACAATTCTAGCGGCGCGTTTCTGAACCGCGTCAAAAGGCCCTAGCTGGTATCCAGGGGCTCCAGCCCACAGGTGGCAGCAGTACTCCATATGTGGCCGAACTTGCGACTTATAAAGCTGCAGCCTTTGTGAAGATGTGAAGTACTGCTTAGCTCTGTTGAGCACACCGAGCTTCCTCGACGCCAGCTTAGCCTTGTCCTCTAAATGACCACGGAACTGAACGTCGCTAGAAATATCAACCCCAAGGATCCTAATGCTCTCCGAGATGTTAAGGAGAGTGTTCTGGACTTGTGGAGCCACAGCGAATGGAGTTTTTTTAGCGATAAACGCGCACACTTGTGTCTTAGTGGGGTTGAAGTGGACTAGGTTTAGTCGACCCCAATCGGAGACACTGCGAAGTGTACTCTCGATTTCAGACACAAGTCGTTTGCGACTTTCCTCCACAGTGGAACGAGGGAGATTAGCACGGCCCGTGTAGTAAGTGTCCCCAGTGCTGTCGTCTGCATAGCAATGAATGCCTTCAATAGAAAGCATGTCATTACTATGCAGAAGAAACAGAGTCGGGGACAACACAGAGCCTTGCGGGACTCCAGCATTAATGTCCATGCTTTCGGAGCAGCTACCGTCAACGACGGCTCTTATGCATCTGCTGGACAGAAAGCTGGCGACCCATTTGCATAATCCCTCTGGCAGTCGGTAGGATGGAAGCTTCGATAGAAGACCGCGATGCCAGACCCGATCGAACGCTTTCGCCACATCCAAGCTAACAGCTAATGCCTCACCTTGATTCTCAATGGCGAGTGACCAACGGTGCGTAAGATATACTAGAAGGTCACCCGTTGAGCGACTATGGCGGAAGCCATACTGTTGGTCACTCAACAAACCGTGACCCTCTAGATATCGCAGGAGTTGTGTGTTAATCACTCGCTCCATAATTTTAGAGAGGAGGGAGGTGATGGCGATCGGCCTGTAATTTGATGGGTCTGATCTATCGCCCTTTTTGGGCACTGGGTGCACGTGGGCGGTCTTCCACGAAGTTGGGACTTTTGGGTGGAGTAGGAAAGCGCGAATAGGCGCGTCAAAACAGGACACAATTCAGGAGCACACTGCTTAAGCACCACTGCCGGAATACCGTCTGGCCCGCTCGACTTATGGACGTCCAGAGACAGCATCTCCCGCCGGACCTCCCGTTGGGTTATGCTTATCTCCGGCATAGAGTTCTCACATCGCAAGATAGTTGGCGGTGTGGCGCCTCCGTCATCCATAGTCGAGTTCGAGGCAAAGAGAGAGCCCAATAGATCCGCTTTCGCTTTGGCACTGTGGGCCAAGTTACCATCCGGCTTACGGAGTGGTGGTAGGGACGACTGGCAAAAGTTTCCCTCAGCAGCCTTGGCAAGGGACCAAAAAGCACGGCTGCCAGAAGGGTAGCTAGCGAGTTTCTCACCAATCCTGCTGACGAAATCGAATTTCGCCCTGGCAATCGCTCGCTTACAGTGCCTCGAGGCAGCATTAAGTTTCCGCTTTGCATCAGATATGTTGGGGTCCAGATTGGATCGAGCCGTGGTCCACGCCTCATACAAGGCTTGCTTAGATAATTTAGCTTCCTTGCAGGGCTTATTAAACCACGGCTGTTTCTTTACCCCTGTAGCTACTAGAGAGTTTGGAATGTAGCATTCCATTCCCGCCAGTATCGTCTCAGTGACGGCTGCTGCACAGGGGTCTGGATCTTCTGATGCGAAGCAGATCTGCCTCCACGGGTACGATGCGTAAAATTCACGCAATCCATCCCAGTCTGCTGCCTTGTAGTGCCACATGCGCCGCCGCCCCGGAGGTCGGGGCACTTCGGCCTTTGCGCACGGCACTTGCGTCCCGACCAGACAGTGGTCGGATGTGCCAAGCGGCGCACCCACCGAGATGGAATAGCTGTCCGGTCGCGTGGTCAGCAGAAGGTCCAGTAAGGAGCTTGTATGGCTCTCGATATCAGGTATTCTGGTTGGTTGCTGTACCAGCTGCGAGAAGCCATAAGCCAGGGCAAGCTCGTAAGCAGCCCTCCCCGCGCAGTCAGTGGACCGAGAACCAAGCCAATCAACATGGTGAGCGTTAAAATCTCCTAAAACCACCAACTCCGCGGAGGGGTACTGCTCAAGTACTTTGTCCGTTGTCGATTGCAGGTGCTCAAATAGGCGAACTGTGTCTGTGTCACCGCTATGGGACCTGTAAAGGCACGCGTAGATTCGAGTGTTGCCACCATAGTCTACGCGCACCCACAAAATTGACAGGTCTCTGTCTTCGAGGCCGTGGAGACGTCGACAGCAAATATCCTCCCGGAAGTACATACATACCCCGGCGCGGCGCACAAAATTGTGTTCCATCTTGTACCCGGGGTAATTCAGGTACGATGTATCATCGGGGCAGGATATCTGTGTCTCCGTCAGAAATAGCAGAGTCGGCTGCGTCGTCTCAAGGTGTTGGTGGACTGCGTTTAGGTTAGAATGAAGTCCCCTGATGTTGCAAAAGTCCATTTTTAATGTGGATGGAGAGGCCGCTGAGAAAAATCTACTATTTTTGTACTTTTTGGCCATTGGTGATTTTTAAGGGTGCTGAAAAGGAAGAAGAGGAATCGTTGTGTCGGCATCAACGAGGACAAAGCGCAGTCTCAATCCGCCACAGTGATGTACAGGTAGTGCGGATTGCCGGAGCGGAAGTCGGAAGGGCCCCCGATCCCCCCCCGATGCAGCGGCCGGGTCCACTCCGGTCTCCTCCTCCGGCACGACCACTACACCAAGGACTTTACACACATGTGCGGGTCAGCCTCCCAGGGCGGAGATTAGGTGATCCCTGGGTTCGGGACCCCTACTATATTCGGGCGGCCAGCGGACAGCCGTTTCACCGGGTCTCCCTAACAACCGCACCGACATGCCGCGCCTGGTCACCACCACGGCGGAATTGCACCACTGGTCCTGTGCTGCTGACACACCGCTTCCTCTTGGAGCCTGGCGACCTTACTCACCACAGGAACACGACACACCCGAGGGTAATGCCATTTAGCTGCGATCTTCTGTAAGGTGGAGGTAATGGTACCAGTCGGGCTGCTCCGAATTTGAACGGGAATTGACCGTTGTGCCCTCCCTCCCTCCCTTCTTAGTTACCTACTTACTCTGGTTCTCGCTGTTAGATGAACGTGTTTAAATAAAAGATACACTTTTTAAACCTGATGGAAGCCATCGAGAAGCGCATTACATTAAAAGTAAGAATTCAGATGAATTATGTGACTAATAATGTAGAGCATCGCTACGTGGGTGGTCTCGACCTCGACTTTATGGCACAAGGTCGGGATTTTTTGTTACTTAATTGTTCCTCACGATTTAATCTAGGTACCTACAGTAAAATAAACATGTTTGAAGAGAATCTATTAAATATAACATGAATACCGCAGATATAAATAAAAATAATTTTTATATCCGTTTTGTTCATTGCAACTTATCTTGGCATAATTCACCGTATACGTAGTTCTATAAATCACTTAACAATTACGAAATAATAAATTTGCATAGTCGACATTCGAACATACCGAACCACTCGGCTCCACTTGAAATGAAACTTATGCATATAACTATAGGTACTGGGAAAAATTGTCTCCACTTCGATGACAAAACACAGAGATTCCAAATTGGTAAACACCGAACTTACTACTCTACCCATACCATAACTTATTGTATTAGCGAAACATATATGTATTATTATCTCTAGGGAAGTTCCGAACAATTTCGTAAGTATACGCTACGTAGCCCAAATACGGTAAAAGTGTTGGAAACTTTGACAGTTTTCCAAGTCGAGGCCCGCAATCGATAAGGCAAGACGCTGATCTCTCGCAATGAGGACTGCGGTATACGTAATCTGAGGTTAACTTAACTTTGGCTTTATCTTAACTCCTCTTGATTATGTTTTGAAGACTTCTCGTGACTGAGTAAAGCGTTATTTTAATATTGTGGGATTATTTTACTACCTGATGTAGTTAACATACATGGCTACATTTACCTAGCTAGGTGTATAGATCTATCTACGAACCTATAGTATGTAGAGCCGAGGTTGCAAGTTCGAATCCGACTCTGCCTAATAATTAGATTTTTCTAATTTACGGCATATTACGACAAGCTTTACGGTGAAGGAAAACGTCGAAAGGAAACCTGTATTTATGTTTAGTGATGTAGAGGGAAATTTTGTATGGCATAATAACACATAGTTGTATCAAAACCTACCTACATTCAAAACCCGGTAAATAATAGACCTAAACATTAAAGATTTTTTACTATTTTACTGAATTACAACTACCTAGATATTAACATAACTACGAGAAAAATATATAATATACACATCGACGTCTACCCTATGATAATAAGCATATTC
>JACCPG010005211.1:0-28362 GCA_016069955.1 Drepana arcuata
TAAAGTGTCTTGCATTAAAAGCTTGCAAGATTGCAGCATTTCTACCTTGGCTATTATTCAATTGTATGGTTTGTTGTTCCAGTAACTCTTCTGTACTGGACTCATTGTCCTCCATCATGTGTCTCATTAAGAGTAGACTCATTAAATATGCGTGCATCATGAGTGCTTCCTCGCCACCTTGCCACAATGTCTCTGATGCACAGACTAGCATCACAGGTCACCTACAACAATCATAAATGTAGATTTTATAACACAAAAGGAAAGCTTCCTCATTACAATCATACGAGTCATAGACATATTCTCAAAAAGTTTACCTGTACATTGAGAGAGTAAAATCCTTTTCTATTTATATAATATTGAGCTAAATCACCACCATGCTTTTTAATCTTTATATGGGTGCAATCAATACAGCCAATTATTGATGTGAAGTTCCTAATTCGGCGGAATTCCAGCATCAGCTTTTGTTCCTCTGCAAGGGTCGTAGGCATCTTTATTAAATCGGATGAAAGGCGCGCTAGCGCACGCGCCACTCTGTTGCATATACGGCTTGTAGTGGGTTGAGACAACCCATGAAGGTCTCCACCATCTTCTTGGATCTAAAAGCAAACGTTTTCAAACCAGTTAAGATGTTTTTATGCTGAAAAGGACGAATATCCTAATTCTGAGTTCGCAAAAATATTTCAGTCCCAAGACATACCTCACAACGTCCCCAACATCTTATTGCCGTCAAAACTTGCAACTCTGGTGATGTGCCACAACCTTTAGCGTTCAGCTTCAAGTCTTCGCGGACTAAATTTATTATAAAATTTGCCGTTGATTTGGTGAACCGATACCGCTTGCGGGATTGCCTCTTTGCTGATATACTTTTCTGCGTCGATTTACAGAGTTTTCAATGGCTGCAATACTTTGCAAGCTTTGTAAAGCTTGCATATTTATGAAATTTTAGGTAACCTTTTTTAACAGTGTGCGTTGCGTACAAAACGATGTCGGATGTATTAGAAATCAAACAGTCATTGCATGCAAACGTCAATAATCAGCTGTAGCGACATGTTGTACATGTATGTAGTGCATTGTGTTACGACGGCACTGCCCACCCCGCAGTCAGTCGCCTCTATGATGTTGTGCCGTTTACATGTAACTTACAACTAAACATAGTCAATTCAGTTCTGAATTCTTTTATTTCACACTCAACCTTCACTAACAGTACGTATGCTGGCTACCTACACAACCATCAATTATATATAGATAAGCATAACGTACACTGGTGACCCGACATTTGAACATAAGTTTTTTGTGTAAGTGAAGTAAGTGAACAGTGTGTGAAAAAGGATGGATTCACAAATACCACAATATTCTCAACAATACGTGGCACCATTACCAACCACAGCTGATGTTATGGAGCGTGAGGAGAAAACAGACCTGGCTGCGGTGGCGGTAACCTCAAAAATCCCAGATTTTTGGATGGACCACCCACGTGTATGGTTTCTCCGTTTTGATGCAGTATTGGCGCCTCAGAAGTTGGGAGACACCGAAAAGTTTAATATCGCGGTGTCTAAGTTACCAAAGGAGGTTATAACGCAAATTACAGACCAGTCAGTAATAAATATGACACCCTGCAAAAGAAGCTGCTTGCCATTTACGAAGAGTCTGAAAATCGACAAATTCAGAAGCTCATCGGCGAGATGGAACTGGGGCATCAAAAACCCTCACAGCTCCTTCGTCAAATGCGTGACCTAGCCCGGGGCAAAGTACCGGACGATACGCTACGTATTTTATGGCAAGGCCACTTACCTTCTTCTGCTCGTGCTGTGCTTGCCGCTACAGAGATAACGGATCTGGAGAAGCTGGCAGTTTGTGCGGACAAAATTATAGAGACGACTCGCCCTACACATATCGCCGAGATGACCAGTAGATTTTCGCCCAACAGTAATGACCAAATTATGGCAGAAATAGCCAAAATTAACACTAAGATTGATAACCTTCAACGCTCCAGACCCAGGCAGAGAAGCAACGATCGGCAACGTGGACGCTCACAGCCACGTGGACATGAACGTGGTAATTCTCAGCAGCGATCTAGGAATAACCCTAACTGGCTATGTTTTTACCATTTCCGTTTTGGAGAGCGTGCATCTAAGTGCATCAAGCCCTGTAATTGGAAAAGGCAGGAAAACTAAGACGGGTGCAGTCAGGGGCGGATGCCTGTACCGTTCTACTTGCTCACCGCCTGTGTGTAACAGACATTAACAGTGGTTTACGTTTTTTAGTGGACACTGGTGCGAATGTTTCGGTCATACCTGTAAAAAAAAAACTATTTAATGACAATAAGTGTAGTGATTACAAACTGTATGCTGCAAATGGTACGGAAATAAGGACCTATGGTTGTCAAACTTTAGTGTTAAACTTTAATCTTAGACGCCCTTATCGTTGGACATTTATCATAGCAGACGTAAATTAGGCGTAATTAATATAATTAATAATAAGTAATAAATTAATTAAATAAAAAATTAGACGTATTTTAGGCGCAGACTTCCTTAAATATAATAGGTTGTTAGTGGATTTAAGCGAGCGTAGACTTATTGACAAGGTTACTAACTTAAGTGTTATAGCTCCACTTGTAAATCATAGTGAACCACCAATTCATACCGTAGATTGTGATCACCCTTACTACGATCTCTTACAGAAGTACCCTGATATCACTAAGCCTGTCTCTTTCCGTGAACCGTCTCGACATGGAGTGTTCCATCACATTGAGACCACGGGACCACCTGTTTTTGCGCGGGCCAGGCCATTACCGCCGGCCCGATACAAAAAAGTAAAGGAGGAATTTCGTGTAATGCTGGAGTTAGGTATTTGTCGACCTTCCAAATCTCCCTGGGCAAGTCCTCTACATGTTGTTCCGAAGAAGAATGGAGAGCTGCGACCATGTGGTGATTACCGCAGGCTGAATGCGATCACAAAACCAGATCGCTACCCAATTCCGCAATTGCAAGACTTCACCTACATTTTAGCTGGTAAGCAGATTTTTAGCCGTTTAGATATAAATCGTGCCTACTATTGTATTGAAGTTATGCCCGATGATGTTGAAAAAACTGCGATCATTACACCTTTTGGATTATTCGAGTTCCCTCGAATGAGTTTTGGTTTGAGAAACGCTGCCCAAACGTTTCAACGTTTCATGAACACAACTGTATTGCAAGGTTTAGATTTCATATCATGTTACGTGGACGATATTATCATAAGTAGTGACGTCATCAATCATACAGAGTGTTTAGAAAAAGTATTCGAACGTTTGAATAAATTTGGTATCTCAATTAACGTTCCCAAATGTTGTTTCGGTCAAGAAAAACTAACATTTCTAGGTTACGAAGTCTCTAGGGACGGTATACGACCTTTAGAAGACAAGGTGCAAACAATAAAAGATTTTCCCAAACCGCAAACTGTCGCTGATCTACGCAGATTTTTGGGAATGGTTAACTTTTATCGCAGTCACCTTCCAAAGGCCGCATTTTACCAATCTGAATTAAATAAGTATTTACATGGGGCAAAGAAAAAAGACAAAACCATAATTAATTGGACTGACAACTCAAACAAAGCGTTTGAAGAGTGCAAAATAGGTTTGCAACGCGCATGTACTCTATATCACCCTGTAGAAAATGCGCCGCTGGCACTTATGTGTGACGCATCCAATACTTGCATCGGTGCAGTACTCCAACAGTATACGAACAATAGTTGGAAGCCTACTTGGAAGGTTACTATTCAAAGGCATTAACTATTGCTCAACAAAAGTATTCGACATATGATCGCGAACTTTTGGCAATATTCATGGCACTGAAACATTTCAGGTATTTACATGAAGGACGCGAACTTATTATATACACTGATCATAAACCATTAATATATGCCTTCTCGAAGATCAGTACTGATAAGGAAGTTCCTAGACGGACTAGACAGCTCATGTACATTAGTGAGTTCACTACGGACATTCGTCACATAGAAGGTTCTGACAATATCGTAGCTGATGCTTTATCGCGCATTGAGACTGTACTATGTCCGACGGTAATTGATTACGAGGCATTGTCGGAAGCGCAATCGCAAGATGCTTACGTAGCACAGCGATTGAGTGACAACGCGCAGTTTAAAGGTATTTATTTGCCCAACTGTAAAAATAAGGTATATTGTGATTTCACAACAAATAATGCTAGACCTTATTTAACTGAGACGTTTCGTCGACTAGCTTTCAAAAGCGTTCACGATCTTAGTCACCCCGGTATTCGTACCACACGGAAGATGGTTAGCCAAAAATTTTTTTGGCCTAACATGAATCGAGATGTTGGCCTCTGG
The DNA here is from genome assembly GCA_016069955.1 of Drepana arcuata. Classification (NCBI taxonomy): domain Eukaryota; kingdom Metazoa; phylum Arthropoda; class Insecta; order Lepidoptera; family Drepanidae; genus Drepana; species Drepana arcuata. Next base: position 4,342 of record JACCPG010005211.1, read on the forward strand.
TCACAGACATGTGTCCAATGTCAGCGCACGAAGGTGCAAAGGCACACAGTTTCAAACCTTCAGGATTTCCCATCGTGTGGGAGGTTCGAACATATCCATGTTGATTTGGTCGGCCCGCTACCTACTTCGCAGCAAGGTAACAAATATTGTTTGACGATAATATATAGGTGTACAAAGTGGCCGGAAGCATTTCCTATCGTAGATATGACCGCGGATACTGTAGCGAAAATTGTATACGAAGGTTGGATAACGCGATTTGGTTGCCCGCATAGGTTGACGAGTGACCAAGGACGGCAGTTTGAATCCCAGTTATTCACTCGCTTAATCAAGTACTTGGGAGTGGATAAAACGCGCACTACCCCGTACCACCCGCAAAGTAATGACGCGGTGGAGAGATGGTATCGTTCCTTCAAGGTGGCCATCGCAGCGCGTTTGAACTCTACGTCATGGGAGGATGAACTACCTACAGCGATGTTAGGCTTACGAGCAGCTATCAAAACTGATAGTGGTATTAGCCCTGCTCAGATGGTTTATGGTCATAGCCTGAGACTACCAGGAGAATTTTTCGACTCCACGCATTTTCCGCCGTCATGCGACTCCAGCTCGTTGGTAGAAAAGATACGAGAGACGATTAGGAAGTATAAACCGGTAGCCAAAACACATCATAATTCACGCTCAGTATTCGTTCATCCAGACCTTAAGTCAACCAATTTCGTATTCGTTAGAAATGACGCAGTACGTAAACCTTTTCAACCTACTTGCAACGGACCTTATAAAGTTGTTAACAAAAGGGACAAAGTTTACGTGGTACAAATTAACGAAAGGCAAGTTTCAATTTCAATTGACCGTTTAAAACCTGCTTATCTGTTAGCTGACGAATCCTTACCTACTGAGCCTAGTACATCCGAGCGGAAAACTGAACCGGCATGTATTATGCCACAGGCAAACGCCAAAAATGACGTTACACCGGATCAAAGCATAAGGTCAGATAGATTCGTCAACTGTAAAACGACGAGAACAGGACGAGTTGTAAAAAAACCTATTAGATTTGAACTATGAAATTAATTTAATATAATAAATTTCAAGTATTTTCAACGTTCATATATATGTCAGGAGATACATTGAAGAGTTGCTTGTTGATTTACCAGCCGATGATAGTGGCCATTGTCCAACTGAATTATAGAACGCACAAAGTGGCAATGTTTAATGTTAATTGAAATTGTAAAAGCTTCTAATAACTTTTAATTTGATCTTACTTTATAAGTTACGTTTTTCCTAGACTAAATAACATTATTATCGTAATTTAAGTAATGACCAATCAGAGCAGAACACGTGGCTTGAGTGAGGTCGAGCCGCCGTCTTTATAAGGCAGTTTGACAGTTGTTAGGGGGTCAGTCGTGGAGTGGAGACGGATCGAGTTGGATCCTTGAAGTTGGTTCGCTAGTGGTGTTAAAGAGTGGCGCTTTGAACTCACTGCTCGGTCTTAATAGTTATAATTTCTCTTTCTGGCTATTAGTTATCGGCTTGAATGTGTAACTGTGATTTTGTGTGATCTAACGTGCTGAGACGAAATGAAATATTGTGAAAACTATAATCATCGTGTTTTGTGCTCGCACTTTACCCTCATGACGCCCACCAAGTCCTCAACCACTATAGATGATGTCGTTGAGAAGTGTTTTCCGACATCAGAAGTGGGATCGGTGCCGGCACAAAATGAAATGCGGCTGCTTCTGGAGACGCTATCCAACCCACCGAGAACTGAGGACAAGACCATCACGCTGCCTAAATTTGAACTGGAAATAGCAGACAGCAACGCACGTGCTTGGCTAGCAACGGCGGACATCTGCTTACCGGACCGCAATATACAGGGAAGTCAACTAGTTCTTATACTTAGCAAAGCCATGAGAGGCTCAGCCGCAACATGGTGTTCCCAAATAGCTTTTCCTAATATGAAATGGATTGAATTTAAGGAATTTTTTCTTTCCCGCTTTGATACGCTTGAAACGTGTGCAGCGACGATACTAAACACGCTAAATAGTAAACCGCAAGAAGGTGAAAGCCTCTGCATATTCAAGTCGTCTGTTTACTCTGTTTATGTCACATTGGGGTAGTTTAGGTAAGGAGGAGATAGTGGTATCGCTAATACTTGCACATATGGGGCAAATCGAGCCGCGATTACAACGTCACATATTTTCTGAAGAAATTACTACCCGCATTAAAATGCAGCGAGAGTTGATGGCCTTTTCTTACCGCAAAAGCTACCAAAAGGCGACGAAAACTGTTAACTTTGTTACCTTTTTCGACAATCGGCTGCCGTAATAATAACCCCGTGTCAAGCGATGAATCTTCAAACTTCAAGCGATCCAGACGTACAGACCCTTTTTAGATGCTTGGTGTGTGTTAAATTGGGACATCGTAGTACATACTGCCGCTCCGAGTCATGGTCATGGTCATGTGATCGTTCCTATCCTGCTAGCTCTATTTCTGTGTTCTAACAACGACCGAATGCGTCTGTTTTCCAGTGTTTCAGGTATGGTGATGTTGGCCATTATGCTAACACGTACACCTGTACTCCTACCTTCACTGCTGGGAAGCATAGTTCCAGCAACGGCAGTGCAAGCGGTTCCGCTGGCGAAGGCAACCTGAGCAGCGAGTAACTGCACTAGCAACCAGCGTCGAGTTGACCTGAGTAGCATTGGCAACCAAACTGGATAACTTAACATTTCCGGTGGGCCTGTTCCTTTTCACTTACTAGCGCCGAATGTTCTCTCATGAAACTTCAGATAGATCATGGCAGGATGGTTTATACGATATTCAATTAGCGTTAAACTATATTGTTAGCCGTGACATAAAATCGATGCCTTTAGTGCTTTTGATATGTAAGCTAGCAAGACCTCTTAATCTTTTGTGTTCAGGTAATGATGATGAAGTTGTTGTATCAAATCTGAGAGAACAAGCGGTACTGAATATAGAAAAAAAAGTGTCAATTATGAGAAGTCCTATTTTGATAAAAATAAGGCAAAATTGTTTCAAATTGTTGTTGGTGATTTAGTCACAATTAAAAGTGGAGAACAAGGTTCTTCTTTACAAGTATGCCCATGATCATTTAAGAGAGATTCCATAAGAATTAGACGTTTTAAGTAAAGTAGAAAAAGTATTTTAAACCATTGCGATGACGGGGAATGCCTTGCCCGCGTCAGGCATCGTCTAAAAGAGGAAGCTCTCGCGTGGCTTAACCAATGGACGAGCAATATTTGAACACAATAAAAAAATTTCAAACTAGAGTTGAAGTCTCTATGCCTACGTTCTGTCGATGTCGCGAACATTTTATATGAGGTTATGCGAACAGAGTATGATAAATACTCCACATACGCTGAATACGCTCGTAAATCGCTTTTAAAATTACGCATAGTTAAAGGATTTAGTGACTAGTTGCTGACCGCTATTAATTCGTGGAATTACAGATCCACAGATTTGTGCTATGGCCACTAATGCTAAACCACCCTCAGACTCTATAGTAGAATTTTTATCTAGCTTTGTTAAGCCTTCAAACAATAACAGTTATACTAGGAAGGAATATTCGAATGCTTTAAATCTTGGAGCCGTGGTGGCAGTGGTTTGAGTAGTTGCCTGCGACGCAAAGGTCGCAAGTTCGAATCCCGACTGTACCAATGAGTTTTTCTGAACTTAAGTACAGTGATTAGTCACACTAGCTTTACGGTGAAGGAAAACATTGAGAGGAAACCTGCATACGTCTGAGAAGAAATTCAAAGGCGTATGTATAGTCGTGCTGTAGTAACAGCGATGGACTCGCCATCTGTCATGTTGGCACCTGATATACCTCTAGTGGAAAGTGGGTGAGTGGGTATTACCTACACACATCTGCCTACCACTTCGGGGACCCTCGTGGGAAGACGTGAGGATATTATTATTATTATTTATAAATTCATTAAACCAGTATTTTTATCATAGCCCGTTAAAGAGTCTACACGATTCTAAAGATTTAAAGCAAATGAAAGTTAAATGCTATCAGCGCAATCAATATGGCCATAAGTTGTCTAATTGTTATAAACGGCCTACTAGTATAACCCCGACTGGTCCTAGCAGTAGCGTTACCGTCGATATCTCTCATAGTTTAGTTAGTGTTCGTTTTACAAAAAAAGTAGGTCATTCCGAGAAAGATCATTTTGCTAAACAACGTACTAAGTCACGGAATAACAGTATGATCATTTTTGTCGTGAATCTGCGGGTGAATGTAAAAATGACGATGTGATAACTACCGTAATTTCTGGGATAACGTTAGATGTATACGTATGGAACTTGGCTATAATGCGGACTAGGTGGTACGGAGGTTAAATCACAATCATTTGTTGCATTACCTGTTGAGTTCTGCTACATAACTTTAGACAGCAGTCATCTAGACGTACCCGTAATTATCGGTACCGACGTATTTAATAGGGAGTATGTTCCTTACGTTAGGACCAACCAACGTACGTGGTGGTTACCAACGTATAGTGCGTAGTGAACGGGTATAATAGGGAACGGTTACTAGCTATCCTTGATAAGTATTCCGAATACTTTTTAAGTGGTACCGCGACCACAACAGTGAAAAATAGTGAGGTGCATATTAAGTTAACAACTAATGTCTCCGTGTATTATAATATACCCTATAAGTTGTCGCGTTGTTGGTCAGGTTAGACCGAGCACTTATAAATAGACGCGTTAGTTAGTGCGCATAGTAGACGAGGTCCCTATAAAGTTACTACTCCGTAATGATAGATATGAGCTCCCAACTATAAGCAGGTGCTTATAGAAAGACTAGTCAGGCAGCTGACTGGATACATGGTATTATGGAAAGGCGAATGGACGCCTGAAACCTGCGCTGGATTCTTTGAATGTGAGTATGAGTATGCGGTTTGGGTATGAATGGTGCGCATCCCGAGAGCTCTGCGCGTATTAATTTGTAGCCCCCTGATAGCCTAATTGTGTTACCGCTTATTGCTGCGTTGTTGTTTAGGCACCCTGAGGGCTCTGCCTGTGGTACATCCTGAGGGCTCTGTACTTGATGAAATCTGGTACCCTAAGGGCTCTGCCAGTCATACATCCCGAGGGCTCTATATGGTAACTATTAACCTGAGGGCTCTGCTAAGTGTTTAGTGTCTATTTTAATGTTTTACATCCTAGGTCCCGTTCCACATAAAAGTAAACCGTTCTTTTTAAATTGTTGCTGTCATGTCACGTAAGATGAAAGATTTTCGTATAATACCTTCTGTTCGAATGACTGATCATAAATGTACTATTGTGTGATAAAGCGTAGTAATTTTATCTAAGGTATTTTAGTACCAAGTAGATGGTTAAAGTTTGTCATAGTTTTGTTAAGGGCGAGGTGGCCATTGAAAGTGAAACTAGTTAAGGGCGAGGTGGCCATTGAAAGTAAAACTAGTTAAGGGCGAGGTGGCCATTGAAAATAAAACTAGTTAAGGGCGAGGTGGCCATTGAAAATAAAACTAGTTAAGGGCGAGGTGGCCATTGAAAGTAAAACTAGTTAAGGGCGAGGTGGCCATTGAAAATAAAACTAGTTAAGGGCGAGGTGGCCATTGAAAGTAAAACTAGTTAAGGGCGAGGTGGCCATTGAAAATAAAACTAGTTAAGGGCGAGGTGGCCGTTGAAAGAAATAAGTTTTTCAAAAGGCGAGGTGGCCATATGAATGATATTGTTATTATTAATTAATAGTGTGATTAAACTACGCACTTGGAAGTAATGTGTAGCACTGAGGTTATTGAGGTTCTGATATTTTCTTAGTCAGGAGTGGCCGAACTATACCAAAATATCTTATTTCAGATAATGATGATGCGCGGCCTTCAACATCACACTAGGGCGTGTGATATGTCAGGACGGCCGTGTCGGAGGAAGCCATTGAAGGAGTTGCTTGTTGATTATAATGATGATGGTAGCCATTGTCAACTGAATTACTGTTTAACACATAGTGTGCAATGTTTAATGTTTATTGATATTGTAAAAGCTTCTAATAACTTTTAATTTGATCTTACTTTATAAGTTACGTTTTTCCTAGACTAAATAACATTATTATCGTAATTTAAGTAACGACCAATCAGAGCAGAGCACGTGGCTTGAGTGAGGTCGAGGCGCGGTCTTTATAAGGCAGTTTGACAGTTGTTAGGAGTCAGTCGTGGAGTGGAGACAGATCGAGTTGGATCCTTGAAGTTGGTTCGCTAGTGGTGTTAAAGAGTGGCGCTTTGAACTCACTGCTCGGTCTTAATAGTCATAATTTCTCTTTCTGGCTATTAGTTATCGGCTTGAATGTGTAACTGTGATTTTGTGTGATCTAACGTGCTGAGACGAAATTAAATATTGTGAAAACTATAATCATCGTGTTTTGTGCTCGCACTTTACCCTCATGACGCCCACCAAGTCCTCAACCACTATAGATGATGTCGTTGAGAAGTGTTTCTCCGACATATATATATACTTTTTTTTTCACATAATATTTAAAAAAAAAATCTATTTGTACTTATCATATTATGATCGACGAGAATTTCTTTTTAATACGTTTACAAAAATATAATTTTTACTTACATTATACGCATGATTGTACCTAATGTTATGATTGTGAAACGCTCGCATCAAATTACCTGCTATTTGTTCGTAGGTATAGTATTATTGTAATCATTTGGTTATAAAATGAATCTAGTAATAATTGTCATTCATTGTTTTATTTTTTGTTATACAAACTTACCAATTTGTAATCATGGGCAAGTCTTATAGTAAGGAAGAAGTCGTGATTGCCCAAAATGGTAGTCAAGTGGAAAGCGTAGAGACACATCTGTCTCGACAAGGCTTACTGATGGAAGCAATAACTGCCCTGTTACTAGCTGTTTTAATACTGTGGCTATGCCGACAGTGCAAAGATCGCGCCAAGAGTTGGTTGCGGAAGCAAATAACTAGCCTAACTCGAGGACCACAGCAATTGTTTGGCACTCAGCCGGGGGTTGGTGTCAGTAGTGCGTCACCGCAGGTTCCGCAGGTGAACATGACCCGTGTATAACCCGTGTTTTCTCAGTGTTGTGTTAGTTGTAATTAAAACAAGGTGTTAAACTCATGTTACAACGTAATTTCCTATATTTTTTTGTTTGTTACATCTATAATCTTGTAAAATTAGTAATAAGTATAATTTTTTTGTAAGAGGGGGTGTGATGTAGCGACATGTTGTACATGTATGTAGTGCATTGTGTTACGACGGCACTGCCCACCCCGTAGTCAGTCGCCTCTATGATGTTGTGCCGTTTACATGTAACTTACAACTAAACATAGTCAATTCAGTTCTGAATTCTTTTATTTCACACTCAACCTTCACTAACAGTACGTATGCTGGCTACCTACACAACCATCAATTATATATAGATAAGCATAACGTACACAGCTGATTTCATGATTCAGCGGCCATGTTTTTTTTCAAATGTATTCTTATTGAAGGCATATAGTAGGCCCTGAGGTGCTATAAATCTAAGGCATCTTATTGGAGAGTTAATGTACTTTTTAGCGCTATCGAGCTATTATGAATAGCACTTTTTGACCGTCGCTCCTTAGCGAGCTTTTAAATGTACGATAAGTCATTATGAATAAGACCGTTAGGTTTGTGTGTACTTTTTTTGAATTTTGTGTGTGTTACTCTCCTCTAATGATTCTAAAAGGTCAGCACGTATGCTGATGAAAGTGCAGAATTGAGACAGGGTTGGGGATGATGATAAAGAGTTGCGATGGTCTTCCCATTGTCTATTTGTGACGGAGTCCAGCTTGTTGGTCATTAAATATATAATTAGAGTAAAAACATTGAAGGAGCCTTCAATGTTTTTAAGGCTCTGATGTTTTTATTAGTGACGTCAAGAAGGCGACGCAAAGCTTTACTGGACTCTGTTACAATCTGATCGACATTAAACAAAGCTTGGACGTGGTTATTTACTAAAAGTCAGCTGTTATTATATCGATCACATAAGAAACTCCATGCAGCTTGATAATTTTCACTATTGAAGTCAAGGTTTTTGATAATTTCTGATGCAGTACCTTGTAAGGAAGCTCTCAAATAGTGAAATTTGTTTATGTCGTCAATACTGCTATTACTGTGGATTATGGAAAGAAAGGTGTCTCTAAACTCAAGCCAGCCCTGATAACTACCATTGAAGCGGGGTAGATAAATTTTAGGAAGTCGAATAAAATGATTAAGTTTGGTACAACCTGGTTTTGATTCCATGGAGACTGCTACTACACCTGCACAATCAAGGAACTGCTCGCCAGATGCTTGAGCGCAGCTAGCCAGGAGGCAGCGCGCTCGCGATAAGAGGCTATAGTATTCGTCCTCGAATTGAACCCGAGACGAATACGTCTCGTCCGGTTTGTCGGTTAATGTTTCAATTTCCGTCTGTAAGTCGTCAAATTGACCATATAAGTCTACAAACTTTGATAGTCGACTTTCCAGATCCTCTCTGGAAATGTCGTTTAAGGGAGGTTTATCATGAAGTGTAGCAAGATAGTTTGAAAAGATGGTGAGCTTGCCTTTCATAGCACTAAGTCTCCTTTGCAATTTTAAATAATCTACAGTGTCCGGCATAGCGATAAGTGATAAAAAAATATGATTATTTGAAGAAATGAAGTGCAAAGAAGTATTCAAAGCGACTACTAATACAGTTTACTAATAAATAAGCAATGCGATCAGCTGTGCAAGTAGCGGTGCATAACAGCTCATTAGCTATTTTTAAATAGTTAAGTAAAATTTGTGAACAACACTCATGTCAATGGACCCTAAGTTGTATGATAAGGGTTATTAAATAAACACCTGTCTCATAGTATGGCAAGGTAAATCGTTATATATACAATAAGAATAGGGTCATCTATCATGCGAGACTCTCAATAGCGCGATCCAGAAATCAACAAAAACAAATCAGCGCCATCTATTGACACACTTACAAAACAAAACAAATCAATCTTATACATTTTGCCCGCCAAGAACAAAGTGAACTTTGTTCTCCATATTGCTTACCATTAAATATCAATGGTAAGACACTTATTAAGGGAACTAACAAATTACCATTTATCTTGTTGCTAAGTTAAACATAACAAGTAGCGCCATCTAGTTCTGCCTAATGTAGCCTTGTATCTTTCTCTTTTTGCTCTGTGCTCGCACGACCGCCACATATTGTAATACTTAATTAAATAAATTATACTTAAATTAAACTTTAGCTCTGTCTTTTCAATACAACAGGTTATGGGCCTATCTCATAATTTGAAAAAGTGTTCGTTTTAAAAAAAAGTTAAAAGTTTAGTTCCGAAAAGTAACCGCGTGTGTTGTAAGAAAAGTGAGGTTAGGTCGCCGGCCCGTTTTATTATTTTTTTCAGCGTATTTCACATATATCCCTATCAGTTTTCCGAAGCAATGTCTATAAACACCGTGCATATTGATAAACTGACCGGAAGGGACAATTACAATACATGGAAATTCGCTGTAATAGCTTACTTAGAGCACGAAAATTTATGGTCGTGTGTGGATCCTGACAACAAGGAAACCGTTGACACTACCAAAGATATAAAGGCCAAAAGCAAGATTATTCTCCTGGTTGACCCAAATAATTACCACCACATTGAACAGGCATTGAGTGCGCGAGATGTGTGGGCCAAACTTAAGTCTGCGTTTGAAGACTCCGGATTGAGCAGGAAAGTAGCTTTATTACGTGATCTCATTAATACAAACCTAGATAGTTGTACTGATATTGAGGAATATGTAATTAAACTAGTAACTACCGCTCATAAGCTGAGAAATATAAATTTCAAGATTAATGATGAATGGTTGGGAACTCTGATGTTAGCAGGTTTGCCAGACCAGTACAAACCAATGATAATGGGAATAGAAAGCTCCGGTGTCGTAATAAGTGCAGATCCTATTAAAACAAAGTTGTTACAAGAAGAAAAAAAGGAATCTGATACTACTGCATTGTACACAAAGCATAGATACCCGCCATAGAAAAATTATAGTCCCCAGAATCATCAGAATAAACCCCGTGGTCCTCGTTGCTACAATTGTAACAAATATGGGCATCTGAGTAAAAATTGTTTTACAAATAAAAAGGAAAATTCTAATTCTAATTAAAATTATGCTGCAGTTTTTTCAGCTTGCACAACAATGGATGATTGTGATTGGTATGTAGATTCTGGAGCATCCATGCATATGACGAGAAGATCTGATTGGTTATATGAGACAAAGACACCTCCGATACAAACTATAAAGGTGGCCAATAATTCTTCAGTCACCGTACAAAAGATGGGAAATTTGGATCTCAATCTCTGCTGTAGTGATGGTGAAGTAAACCAAGTTCAAGTAAGAGACATTTTGACTGAGTACTAACTTGTTGTCGGTTAGCCAGTTAGTATGAATGGATGTCAAGTTAATTTCCATAGTTGTGGCTGTAATATTTATAATAAATAAAAAAAAATTTGTTGCAACGGCGAGACTTACTAACAATATGTATAAACTAAATACTGTTGGAGGGGGTGCATATCTTACTGCCACTGATAGCATTGAAAGTTTAGATTTATGGCACCGCAGAATGGGACACCTGAATTATGTTGATGTGAAGAAATTAGAAACCTGTACAGAAGGGGTAAAAATTACAAAAAATGACACTAAGCCGTGCATCCCCTGTATACAAGGTAAACAGTCTAGATTGCCATTTAAAAACATAGGATCAAGAGCGACATCTCTGCTTGAGGTCATTCACTCTGACCTGTGTGGCCCCATGGAATGTTCATCAATGGGTGGGGCAAAATATTTTATAACATTTATTGATGATTTTTCGAGAAAAGTGTTTGTATATTTTTTAAAGGACAAAACCAACATAACTGCAGTTTTTCATAGCTTCAAATGTGAGTTGGAAAATGAGTTAAATCAGAAGATAAAAATTATCCGCACAGATAATGGCACTGAGTACTGTAATAAAGTTTTTGTGAAGTATCTTTCAGACTCTGGCATCAAGCATCAAACTACGACGCCGTACACACCAGAACAGAACGGTTTGAGTGAGAGAAAGAACCGATCTCTTGTAGAACGCGCCAAGTGCATGCTCACTGAAGTGCAAGTTGCCAAAAACCTTTTGGGCTGAGGCTGTGTCAACAGCAGCCTACATCATAAATAGATCCCCATCTCGAGTTCTTAATCAAAATCAAAATCAAAATCAAAATCAAAATCAAAATCTTTTTATTTCACATAGGCCCAGGTGGGCACTTATAAAACGTCGAAAAAAGAGCACGGTTCGGGTTGGTCGCTTCCATGGAGAAGAACCGGCAAGAAACTCCATGGTTACTCTTTTCAAATCATTAGGCATATACAACAATAATATTTTTCGTTACAGCAATAGTACCCAAGTATGGGGGAACAACGTAGGCCCGACAATAGGTCGCAGCTTACTATACAAAGCATACATAAAACAAGATAATTATAACAATGTTAGCAAGATCTAAGAATCTACAAAGCCTACAATGTTCTCACATTCACAAATTAGACAAATTAAACAAGTGACACAAATATTGTCATCAGTACTGTAACTAATTCTGGTCAAGATATGGAATAAATTAAAATAAAAAAAAAGTGAAATTATTATTGTAAAAAAAACCCGAAATGAGAAAAGAAAAGATTCAGAATAGTTAGAGACATCCACAAATTTGTGCCGTTTATGAGCTACCAAGGAAGCCGCATGCGCAGAAGGAACTAGAGCCAAACTTCTTTATCTTCAACGTAGTCCTTGATTTTATAATATGCTTTTTTAATCAGAACACGTTTGATAACGTTTTTGAACTTTACATCGGTCAGTTCTATAACTGACTGTGGCAGCTTGTTGTAAAAGCGTATACTATTTATAATAAAAGACTTGCTCGTTTTTGTTAATCTATATTTCGGGATTACAATTTCATGTTTACTGCGGGTATTTTTATTATGGCAGTCGCTTTTAATTTTGTAAATCCCTCGATTTTTGCGGACATATAAAATACATTCAAAGATATAGAGTGAAGGCAAAGTTAGTATGTCGGTCTCTTTAAATTTCTCTCTGAGAGACTCGCGAGGACCCATGCCATAGATCGCGCGGACCGCCCTCTTTTGTAGGATGAAAATTGAGTCAACGTCCGCCGCTGATCCCCACAGCAGAATGCCATAGGACATAATACTGTGGAAATAAGCATAGTATACTAGCCTAGCTGTGGCTACATCAGTTAAATGCTTTATTTTCCGTACTGCATACGCAGCTGAACTTAACCGACCGGAAAGTGTTCTAATGTGCGGGCCCCACTGCAATTTTGAATCGATGGTAATTCCTAGGAATACAGTTTCCGCTATAGCATCAAGTTTGTTGCCGTCAAGATTTAAATTCAGATTCCGTTGTGTTACATTTGGTAAAGAGAACTTAAGACATTTCGTTTTGTTTGGATTCAGTAAAAGATTATTAGCTGCGAACCATTTCGAGAGAACAGTTAAACTTTCATTAACATGCAAGACATTTGTATTTTTCCTATCTATTTTAAAAATTAGCGATGTGTCATCAGCAAAGAGAATAATATCCGATAACTTGGCCATCATATAAGGGAGATCATTGATATAAACAAGAAATAGAAAAGGACCGAGAATTGAACCTTGGGGTACGCCCATCTTGACTAAGGACCCGGACACCTAATGACATGACACCTGAAGAAAAGTGGTCAGGAGAAAAACCTAATATATGCCACATGAAAATATTTGGATGCAAAGCCATGGTTCATGTACCGAAACAACAGAGACAAAAATCGGACACAAAATCTACTGAAATGAGGTTTGTTGGCTACTGTGAAAATACAAAAGGCTACAGATTATTGGACATGAAAAAAGGAATAATTGTAAAGAGTTAGAGATGTTGTATTTATAGAAGAGAGTCAAGAGAAGTTAAAACCTATTGCTACTATGACAAAACGGAACATAGTACCAATTTCATCAACGTTGGGAGTAAGTACGCAGTGTACAGAGTCAGAAGTAACAACTCCAGATGAATCCAGTTTAGAAGAAGAAACACTTGATCAGACGCTTATCCAAGACTCTGAAAATCCTACTTCAGGAGATAGTTTATCTTTTTCAGACGCAAATGACTCGACTTATATACCTAGCAGTGGAGAGATAGCAGATGACAGCTCATTCGACCAAAGTTTTTCTAATGTCACAGTCCGAACACGGAATCAGAAACATGTGCAAAGAAGTAAAATAACTGATGAATGTAATGACAATCTATGTTATGCGAATCTGGCTATATGCAATGATCCAATGAGTTTAGAAGAAGCTTTATCATGCACAAATTCACAGCAATGGTTACAAGCCATGGATGAAGAGTATAAGTCATTAATTGAAAATAAAACTTGGATATTAACTAAACTGCCGCTTGGTAAGAAGGCAATACCATGTAAATGGGTGTACAAGACTAAAAAAGATGAGAAAGGAACCATAGCCAAATACAAAGCACGATTAGTTGTGAAAGGTTGTGCTGAGATGTCCGGCACCATTTTGTGAGGCAGAATATATGTAAAAAGGAGATTGAAGTGCAATATGTCAACACCGGAGAGATGGTTGCCGATATCCTCGCCAAAGCGACTCCACAGATCAAGCTCGACTACTTCTCTAGAAAAATGGGTTTATGTTTAAGGGAGGATGTTGCTAAGTTAAACATAACAAGTAGCGCCATCTAGTTCTGCCTAATGTAACTAGCCTTGTATCTTTCTCTTTTTGCTCTGTACTCGCACGACCGCCACATATTGTAATACTTAATTAAATAAATTATACTTAAATTAAACTTTAGCTCTGTCTTTTCAATACAACATATCTTAATATTACATCTAGAAGTTACGATAATACAAAAAAAATATCTTACTGAACAATTTATACAAATTTAAACAGAGACCGGGAGTAAACACAACTTTGTGATTGGTCTTTTGAATGTCCCTGTTTTTGTTCTTAAGGTTACAACTCGAACAATGTTATCAGAACCAGCATGAGTAGCAATCACTCTACCATATAACCAGTTGCACGGAGGCAAATTATCTTCATTTATAATCACTACATCATTTAATTTAATTTGAGGTTGTAATGATGACCAACGATAGTTACGTTACGGCGATCGGTATTTCAATTAAAAAAATATTTATTTGTTACAAAAGGATGTTTACTGTTTGACAATTAAATTGGACTGCATATAATGTAAAACATAATTACTAAACCTAAACTAAAACATAAGCTAAGGTGTCAGTTGCGCCGCTGTGCTGCGTCTGCGTATTCTTAGGGTTGCGGCTCGCTAACTCCTCCCTCCTTAAGATAGAAGCGAGAATTGGAGCTTCTTGTAGCGTCCTCGCTACCCTTGGTCTCCATCGGGAACTTCTGTGTAGTTTTCCACCTATATAGTTTCCAGGCGATGGCTCCAATCAACAACACGTACAGTATTAACGTTATCCAACTAGGGGTTAGCATTGGGGTTGTCCAGTTGTCTTCACTTTGCAGGGATATCTCTTTGGCTCTGTTAACCAATTCATGGATGTTGTCCAGGGGGATGTCTTCTAGGTGTACTTCGAGTTTTATGTGTTCTGCGGTGGTCTGCTGTGTCTCGGGGAGGGGGATGATTTCATCGTTGTATACCGTTCTTAGGTGAGTTTGTAACGTTGTATTTAAGACATTCATCTGGCAATCTCCAGTCAGTGTAGCTATGAAGACTCCCTTCGCTCTTCTGTATTCCGTTTTAGTATTGCATTGGGTCTTGATTACTTCATCTTCCTGTGGGATCAGTATCCAGCTGTTATCTCGGGCCTTCTGTATTTTTCCTTTCTTCAGGTGCATCTTTGCGTACGTGCAGTTGGCTTTCTGTTGTTGTACAAGGGACACGATGCAGTCTTCATTAGTTTCCATTCTTCTAATTTCCAGTGATTTGCATAGACGCGTATCCTCGGTGATTGATTGGCAGTCTTCCTCCTGAATGTGCGCGTACTCATCGCTACCAAGTGCAAGGTATTTGGATTTTGGGATTATTGTAAGGTCATTATGGTCAGGGATGGAGTATAGGTGTATGAGGTCATATAACAAAAAGGTCTCTCTCCACGCATACATCTAATATCAGCTTGCCTGCCTCGTTTACTCTCTTATCACCATACTTGCCGAGTACTGCCTCGTAGTCCTTACGGGCTGTCCCGACCCATCCATTCAGATCACCACAAATAATCAGCTTTTCATTCCCTTCTTTCATCTCTAGAATATTACTCACACATTCCCAGAACTTATTCAGGTCGCAAGTGTCCGCTGAGGCCACCGGAGCATACACCGCGACTAAAAATAGTCGGGTAAGGCCTATTTTAAAGCGAGCCCAAATAAGTCTGGGGCTCACCGCATCATAACTTATCATACATTCTGCCAAGCAGCTGGATAGTAGAATTCCCACTCCCTGGCAGGCGTGCTCGGTGTTTGCCACTCCTGACCACAGCACTAAACTCCCGCCCGGGAGCTCGTCAATTCCACTACCCTTCCGCTTGGTTTCAGACAAGCACACAACATCTAACTCGCTCTCTGTCATAACATCGATCAATTCGTTCATCTTATCAGCCATACCTCCTCTTACATTCCATACACCCGTCCTACACTCCACACTCCACTTCCCGCCGTGAGGCACTCCGCGTGATGGGTGGCGGTCCCCACCGCCGCACTGTGCAGAATTTTTCGCACCAGCGGGGACGGACTGGTGCGCGTCGCCTCGGGGGCACGCCCTAACAGCCGTCCGGCCAATGCGCATCAAGTGGAATTGCAGCCCTCTGGGCTGGCAGGAATCGCGACGTGCACGCTTCCACTGGGATCCCCTATTTCCTTTCCTTTTCCTTTTCTTTAAATTGTTGCGTAATTCGCGGTCTGTGTCTATATTTCCTTGTATGTAATTTAATTCACAGTTGATATCATCATTTAACTTACTGGGGAGATGTTCTAAGTGAATCGGGGCTTTATTAGGGATATATTTCTTGTCGTTATCGAAATTAATAACGGATGTTCGAAACGTTCCCTTTTTCACGTTCACGATGGCCGCGGGTGACTTTAAGCCGTTAGACCAATAAAAATCCTCGTGTAAATACTGTCCGTCTATATAATGTGTTTTAAATGTTACTAATTTTTCACATCTAGGTTCAACTTTGATTCTTTGGAAGGGGTGGTTAAAATAGATAGGTATGTCCGCTGTAGCGGTGCGTAGCGAGTTATTATTTAAATCAATATTACTTTTTAATTTTCGTAGCAAATCAAAACCGATTAATCCTTTGTACTTTGGATCGAAATCGAAATTTAAAAATGTATGCGTTAATTCGGTATTAAATTCGGGTGGCAATGGTAGATATACCACATAGTTGTGATGCGAAACGCTGTGTGCTGTAGATATTTCAAATGGATCATATTTAACTTTTATTTTTATAAGGATAACTGCCGGAAATAAGGTGAATGGGGCCATGTCGGCGTTGATGGGCAGTAAAAGTCTGAGCAAGAATGCTCGAGTTGCTGTCCACAACGCGATATTGGTACCTACCTTATTGTATGGCAGCGAATCCTAGGTATGTCAGAGGAAGTATGAAAATAGCTTGAATGCAGTCGAGATGCGATCTCTTCGAAAAATGTGCGGCGTAACGATGTAGATCGAATCCGCAATGAAGAGATTCGCAAATCAACTGGCGTGAATGAGGGCGTGATTGTAAAGATGAAGAAAGGCATGTTACGTTGGTTTGGACACATAGAAAGGATGAGTGAAGAAAGATTGACGAAACAGATATACAAAGCAAAAGTGTGTGCAAGAAGAGGCAGAGGAAGGCCACGTTCCAACTACCTGGATCAAATAGATCGGACTCTGAAGGACGGGAACGTTAAGAGTACTCGAAACCGACGAGCATGTATGAAGAGACTGATGAATGTGGACGAAGCGAAAGAGGTATGTAAGTCTAGAGAGAACTGGCGCTCTATACTCTCTGCCTACCCCGTTAGGGACTTGGCGTGATGATATGATGATGATGATATTTAACACATTGTTCGAAAACAGTGCCTCTAATAACATCGGGTGAAATAGTTGAGCGACTTGCTCCTGTGTCTACTAAGAACCTACCTTGAAATTCAGGAAGCTCAATGTATGGAAGATGGTCTTTGTCCTGAAGGTTTATTTCCACTAATTCGGGTCGTTGCGATGGTCCTCCAGGGGAAAATCCTGGTTTGGTTCTTGATCGTTGCCGTTTATATCTGGTTCGAAGGCGGCGTTATCTGATAGTTGTTCAATATAATACTCACCTTCGTCAGCGCATGGCTGCGCCTGGTTACTCATCTGCTGACTAGGGGTGTAGAACAGCTCCTCAGGAACAAACTGTGGTCTCGCTGGTTTGTCTACCGATCTCATGGTAACGTCCGAAGACCTTTGAGGGGGATTTACCTGTTGTCTTGGTATGTTCGGTTGATTCCTGAAATTACTGCTTCTGTGGTTTCCGGGACCGCCTGCCCTAAAGTTACCTGATGTTGGTCGATTTTTCCACGGTAGTGCCGGCTGTACCCACTGTTGCTGTTGCTCTGGCTGTCTATTGTTAAAGCTAAATGGGGCATGCGACATTTGAGCTGGAATATATTATGTGCTATGGAAATGACGATAGGGTGGTATGTTCGTTGTATTTGAGTTGTACTTCGTTAACTCTTTCGGCTTAGCTTGCGATGATGATGGCATATTAAAATTTGTAGCTCGATTATATGCGAGCCTAGCCTCCTCCTGTCTAGCTGCGGTTATCGCCAATTCTAATGTCTCTGGTCTAGCTATCCTTACTCCTAGGGTAACGTGAAAATCAAGTTGATTTATATATTGCTCTATGACCATTTTCTCATAGTAAGTTTTGTTATTATGTTCGCCTATAGATAACAAGGTGTCAAGTAATTCCCTAAGCCGTTTCCCGAAGGATTCAGCGTCCTCGTGCTTAGTGCGGCGAGTGCGTGTAAGCTCTTGCATCACCTGTATCTCGTTACGCGGTTCGCGTAATCGTCTAATGAGGGCATTCCTAATAGATTCCCACGTGTTTAAATGATCCTCATATGCTAACGCGTCAATGGCTGTGCCACTGAGTCTACTCTTAATAAGACACATAAGGGCTGGATGCACGCGGTCTGCATCGCTTGGTAAAAGGTTTAGAATATTTTCAACTTCGCGTATGTAGTAATTCAATAATCTAATATTCCCATCATAACGCGGCATTAAGTCCGCGATAAGCTTAAAGTGTGAATCGCAATCTTTCAAGGACATTGTTATAATATTACAATTCTAGTTATTAGATGCAATAAGACAATGGAATGACGTCAGAGCGCATTCACCGTGTCGGATGTCTCTAGCGAGTTTAGCTATCGGACAAGCGCACGGCTAATTTATTATTTGGATAACAAATAGAGTTATTATAAGTATACACAAAATAGGAAATGTCTAATGCGATTCAAGCCTATAGACATACACACAATAGAAATATGGATAAAAAAAAATGGACAGGAAATAGAGCAGGAACACTTGGATAACAGCGAGAGTACTCACCCCAGTATTTTCTGCATTTCCTGGCGAGTCCTTGTTAATGAAGACCGATCGCGCGTCGTGGTTCTATGAGATCGCGATGGAACGATTTGAGAACCGTCACTCAATCGTAAGAAGAGTTTTATTCTATACGAGAGTGTCGCGATCCTACCGACTGCGCCAGTTACGTTACGGCGATCGGTATTTCAATAAAAAAATATTTATTTGTTACAAAAGGATGTTTACTGTTTGGCAATTAAAATTGGACTGAATATAATGTAAAACATAATTACTAAACCTAAACTAAAACATAAGCTAAGGTGTCAGTTGCGCCGCTGTGCTGCGTCTGCGTATTCTTAGGGTTGCGGCTCGCTAACTCAATGCAAAACTTTTTTGGAGGGAAGTTAAGAAGTCCAGAAATTGTATTACAGCTAGTAGTAGGATGAATGTGATTTTCTCGTAGGACAATAACATACTGACTGACAAAACAGACGTCCTCAGGCGATGGAGTGAATTTTACAAAGATATGTATGATGATGATGCCGCTGATCTACTTATACAGCTGCCACCAACAGAATCTGTCGAGGATCCTATAGCGGATAAAATAAGTATGGGAGAGATTGTAAGTGCGATAAGAAGTCTGAAATGTGGATAAGCTGCGGGAATAGATGGGATTACGGCTGAGATGATCAAGTACGGTGGACCAGCGGTCTGGGACGTCATCTATTTGCTATGCAATCTTTGCTGGGAAAAGGGTGATGTTCCGGACGACTGGAGGCGAGCAGTCATCGTGCCTTTCTATAAAGGAAAGGGATCACGATTGGACTACTCAAACTACAGAGCCATCAGCTTGGTCAGCTTAGCTAGTAAAGTGTACACGAAGATCCTGACGATAAGAATGCAAGAGCGATCCGAAAGGTTTCTCTGGGAATCCCAAGGAGGATTTAGACCAGGAAGAGGATGTATGGATCAAACCTTCTCGCTTCGCGGAATCGCGGAAAAATTTTTGGATATTAACCAAAGGGTTTTCTGCGCTTTCGTCGACTTGGAGAAGGCATTTGATAGAGTCGTACGAAAGGAACTCTGGGACGTGTTGCCTGGATATGGAGTGAGCAGTTCCTTACTGCATGCCGTGAAATCACTCTATAGTGATAGGGGGGCGTGCGTTAGGGTTAATGGTGAGATGTCACCCTGGTTTGATGTGAAGTCGGGGGTCAAACAAGGGTGTATCATGTCTGCCTGGCTGTTCATTATATATCTAGATAACTGTCTGAGGATGTGGAGTGAAAATGGAAAACTTAGTGGTCAACTGCCTACTATACGCCGATGACGCGGTTTTACTGGCGTCATCAGAGGGCGAACTGCAGTCACTAGTTACCATAATGAAAGAAGAATGTGAAAAGAAGAGGCTGCGCCTAAACGCTGGCAAGACTAAGGTTCTGATATTCGAAAGAGATTAACAAGTGACCGAGTGTGCTATATCGGTAAATGGGCAAATTCTAGAGCAAGTGAATGAATTTGTATATCTTGGAAGCATGTTCACACGGATGAAATTATGAAAAGATATTAAGAAGGACGCTTCTGCGGAAATAAGGTGGAAGATGGAATAGCCATGTCGGCGTTGATGGGCAGTAAAAGTCTGAGCAAGAATGCTCGAATTGCTGTCCACAACGCGATATTGGTACCTACCTTATTGTATGGCAGCGAATCCTGGGTATGTCAGAGGAAGTATGAAAATAGCTTGAATGCAGTCGAAATGCGATCTCTTCGAAAAATGTGCGGCATAATGATATTAGATCGAATCCGCAATGAAGAAATTCGCAAATCAACTGGCGTGAATGAGGGCGTGATTGTAAAGATGAAGAAAGGCATGTTACGTTGGTTTGGACACATAGAAAGGATGAGTGAAGAAAGATTGACGAAACAGATATACAAAGCAAAAGTGTGTGCAAGAAGAGGCAGAGGAAGGCCACGTTCCAACTACCTGGATCAAATAGATCGGACTCTGAAGGACGGGAATGTTAAAAGTACTCGAAACCGACGAGCATGTATGAAGAGACTGATGAATGTGGACGAAGCGAAAGAGGTATGTAAGTCTAGAGAGAACTGGCGCTCTATACTCTCTGCCTACCCCGTTAGGGACTTGGCGTGATGATATGTATACATTTATTATGTTATTATTATTATTACTAGTATATTAGTTTATTATGTGGGCCGTAATTTTTATTTTATTTTATTTTATTATTTTATTTTATTGGGACAAAAAACAGTTTTACATTAAGGTTTACAAGTAAAAAAATTTAAATAAAATAATGGTAAATGTAAAACCCACACCATTGTCCTCAAAATAATGCATAGAGGAAAAAAACATAAGAAAAGTGCGCTAATTGAAAGAATTTTGAATTATGAACATTTCACCGGATTCAAAAACAAAAAGAAGGAATTTAAATAACAATGTAAAAAAACTATCAAGGCTTAAGTAACTCTACTGCCATTCTCTTGAATTTAGTCTGTGATTGGTTGAAAATATCCAAATCCATGAAAATATCATTGTAAATTTCTAACATTTTCCGGAGTGGTGCACGCAACCCAGCGTTAGTTTTACACCTCGCAGTGTAGAATAGTCGAGGAGCGCGCAACTCCCGTCTTAATACGGTTCTAGGTACAGAATAACACAAATTATTCAGTAGTTCGGTACAGTTAAGTGTATGATTGCATAAGCTGTATAAAGTCATTACCATTAGTAAGGAGCGTCTAGATTCCAAGCTAAAAAGGTTATATTTTTGTAGTAATTTACTATACGGAATAGTGGTGTGTGAGTATTTGTAATGTACTTTGCGTAAAAATTTTTTTTGGACTAATTCTAATCTATCAATGTACTTGTTATATATTGGGTTCCAGATAGCAACAGCATATTCCAATTGGGAGCGGACCAAGGTTTTGTATAGAAGTAAGTGGGTAGTCGGGCGCTTAAAATCTGCAGATGATCTAACAACAAAACCATACATCCTGAAAGCCTTGTTTACTATATTATTTATGTGTTGGTCCAAATGAAGTTTGGAATCGAGTATAATTCCGAGGTCTCTGATGAAGTTCACTTTATCAAGAGGAAAATTGTTAATTGAATAGGAGAAGGAGTGTATATTTTTGTTTTTAGTGAAACTAATCGAATTACACTTTGGATGACTTAAGTAGAGTTTATTTTGATCACAATATTGAGAAAGTCTATTAAGATCTTCTTGGAGAAGAAGACAGTCAGTGTAATTCTGACAAGACTTATAAATTTTAACGTCGTCAGCGTACATTAAGAACTTAGAATTATGAAAGCAGGATTTGATATCATTGATAAAGAGGACAAAAAGAAGAGGGCCTAAGATAGATCCTTGAGGGACTCCTGATGAGGCCAGAATGGTATCAGATTCGAATCCATTTACGACTACCCTTTGGTTTCTGTTCACAATGTAAGATTCAAACCATCTCAACAAGTTGCCACGAATACCGTTATAGGCAATTTTGTCCATAAGCAATTTATGATCCACCTTGTCAAATGCTTTCCTGAAGTCAGTATACACAGCGTCTACTTGAATTTGTGAGTCCATGTTTTGAAATAAATAATTCGTGAATACCATAAGATTACTAACAGTCGATCGTTGCCTTACAAAGCCTTATAAAAATATATTATATTATATTATATATTATTATATATGTGGGCCGTAAAATAGTATGTAGGACATTAAACATACAAATAGGACACACTACAATAGCCACACGAAATTTACTACAGAGATCTTGTTACCATTACTCTGTTAATCTTGCGTGTACTACATGTAATTAGCAAACTGAGATAAGGAATTCGTTTCGAGACACACGTTTTGTTGCAATATTGGGCTCTATTTTTAATGCAATACAGATATCAAAATTACCTTGCCGTAACACAGTCTCGACTAGCATGGGAGGTAAAGATTAAACATTTATTGTCATACCGTCACAACCAACTCAATATTCAAACTGTTAAACTTTTGTACATTAAAACAATAATTTTGTACATTAAAGGAATTGAAATACATAAAATGAATTTAGATGTACTTAGTACTAGTTACTAAGTACATCTAAATTCACAATGTTATTCCAAATTATGTGTCGATTACGACGACCACCATGTTGTTTGTTACCCACCTAGTAGTCATGTGTTGTTCTGTTATATTGATTTTATTTGTACATTAGTGTAAGTTTTCGTTTTTACTCGTGTTAAACTCAGGTTGTACTCATTTACCTAATAAATTATTATTATTATTTTTGATATAGTCGGAGAGCCTACACCATTTGCGGAACATCACATCGATACCGGCGACCATCCGCCTATTGCTTTGCCCCCGTATCGCGTTACGCCCGCCAAGAAGGAAATCATGCGCGCCGAGTTAGACAAGATGTTAGCGGAGGACGTGGCCGAAGAGTGTGAATCTGCCTGGGCAGCACCGTCTTGGTACCGAATCGTAATGGTATGTATAGGTTTTGTGTCGACTACCGAAAGTTGAACGCGGTCACTAAGACGGATGCGTACCCCATGCCGCGTATTGACGAGCTCTTAAATTGGGGTTGTGTAATGAGTTCTTTAGATCTTCGCAGTGGCAACTGGCAGGTAAGTACCTCCGATCGCGACAAAACTGCGTTCAACATGCCCTTCGGTACCTTTCACTTCAAACGTATGCCGTTTGGCCTTAAGAATTCGCCTGCGACGTTTCAGAGGCTCATAGACCGTTTCAGATCAGGGTCTACACTTGGTGGTAAGACTATTTTAGGTTATTTGGATGACCTTCTGTTTATTTCGGAGGACCTGGAGTCCCATATAGCAGATCTGTGTGCGGTATTTGAGCGTCTCCGTATGTTCAAGCTTCAAGCAAACCGAGAGAAGTGTGTGTTTGCCAGAGTCTGACTCAAATACCTTGGCCACGTGATATTTCATGATGGCATATTTCCGGATGAAGAGAAAGTAAGTGCTGTTTTAGAGATGAAGGAACTCTATAGTCACTCTATAGTGATAGCGAGGCGTGCGTTAGAGTTAACGGTGAGATGTCACCCTGGTTTGATGTGAAGTCGGGGGTCAAACAAGGGTGTATCATGTCTGCCTGGCTTATATTTCTAGATAACTGTCTATGAGCACTAAGAACGAACGGATGTGGAGTGAAAATGGGAAACTTAGTGGTCATGATAAGATGGAGACAAATGGGCGGAGAGGAAAGGCCCTTTGAATGAAATATGTTTATTAAATGTAACTGTAATCACGGAATAAAACACGATGGCGTCGAACTCAAGACTGATTTATTTCATCATGTAGGTAGGAACACATCTGTAATTTACACCTACCTACATACACATACATTACACTTCCCCTCCCAGGAAAAAAAAA
>JACCPG010005212.1:0-41078 GCA_016069955.1 Drepana arcuata
TCCATAAAGGTGCGTGTACAGTCGCCCACACAATTCGACAGGCGCAGTCAAAACGTCAGTTTAACGTAGGTATTATTTTATTATTATAGAAAATACATTGAAACCGGTGACGGACGTGGGTCGTACCGGATGTGCTGGACCGTCCGGCGCCGGACCCAATGCTATTCATTACGCGGATCGATGTAGGTGTCTACTTTATTGTTAATTAGCTTTGGTGATATATATTTAACTTATTAGTATGCAATAATAAGAAGCATTCTACGTTAGCTTCAAATTCTCTACTACTTAAAATTAAGTAAAGTAACACTTACTTAAAAGGTATCGAAGTACTCCTAATTATAAATTCACGTTGTTTTAATATTTGTCTGGATTTAAAACATATGATATTATGTTGGTATTTACAATGTTATTTCAAACAGAAAAACATGACACGGATTGACACGGGTCAGAGCGTGAAAAGTTGAATACGATCCGGCGCCGGACGCCGGAAGCAAGGTTGCCCGCCGTTCACGCTCGATATATTGATTGCGCGGAACTGTCATATGTTTTCTGACGCGACTGTACTTGCAGGATGTTACGTTTATTATGCATATGAGCTTAGATTAGATTATTACACTTGTATGAATTCCTTTTCCGTTTTACTCTATGTATCTATTAACAGAATAAGTCTATGAGAAGAAAACATCGTTATAAGTCGTCCTGAATCCAGGTAAACTGCAAATCTGCAAATCATGTTACTTTATAGGTTCGAGGTTATAAGATGCGTCAATTGTTCTGTTCTAACCAACTTCGATAAACTGTTATTGTAAGTTCCACCACCAACACAAATAGGTACTAGTTTCGAGCAAAAATCCTTTATCGAAAATCCTTGTAATATTACAAGGAGGAAGGATGGATCATACAAATGAGGTTCATTTTGTGGTAGCACATATATGTAAGTATAGCGAAATTTATGATGACATTCGTCATGTGATCAGAGCGAAGCTTTGCGTCACGGGTTTGCTTCCCGTTGGAGGCAGTATTTATGTGATGAAAATAATTATGTGTACTTATCTTAGTCTGATGTCATTAGTATATATATATCGTGTTTCCATAGTACCTTAGCTTCGCTTGAGACTAGGTAAATAGCTAGAAGCGCTCGATACTCGAAGCAATTAAATACTTTGATATAAATGATAACAATAATATATCCTCACGCCTTCCCATAAGGGTCCTTGAAGGGGTAGGCAAAGGTGTATAGGTAATACCCACACACCCACTTTCCGCCAGAGATATATTAGGTACCAGATATAAGACCTAATAATATACCTAGTACATACACAGTTACATTTCATCACGCCGAGTACCTAACGCTGTGAGAGCGTTAGTTCGTCTTCTCTGTAACTTCATCCACGTTCATCAATATCTTGATACATACTCGCCGGTTTATAATATGAAATAATATGTAACAAAATTATTCCTCCCATGCTATTATCGTTCTATTAAGCGCGCCTAGTTAAAGCGGCAACGTAACGCGTGGTCAGACAGGTGGGGTGGACTTATCTCGATCTAGTGACCACTTCATACGCCTTTTTGACACTCGACTGATGTTTTCGACCCCCGGAATAGTGATGTTTAACACTGATATCACACACCTAACGATTAAACACGTGTTTTCATTTATAATTGACGTTTTATCAACTTGGGAAGTGTTTGACTGGCGTTTTTGACATCATTTTGATGGATAGTTTTTTTTCTGTAGGTTTAATTTTACAAAGAAATTGTTCAACGACTTGACAAAAAACATATGTTTTTAATAACAATTTTGATGTTTTTTCTTACGGATCTTAGTTTATGTTTTTTTTAATAGTTACAGCGGGTGATTGTTTTGAGTGGTCACCTGCAAAAGGCGATCGATAAAAGCCTGCAAACGTTTGGCAAGAAATTCAAAGTCATGTGTACATGGTGCTTGAACAAATTAAAAATTAAAAATCCTAAATATATCTAAGGCGCAAAGACTGTTGCTACCACTTCCTACCCCCACGGGGAGCCCTGTGAGAAGGCGTAAGGATAATATAGTTGTAAAATGTATATATATATATATATATATATACTTTAAGTTAATCCACACGTGTGAGATTAAGTCAAAATTTTAATCATAAATCGTTGTTTCGAATGGATGTATGACGTCCGTTTCAAACCATAAATAAGATATAACATAAGAACTGTAACCATTCAAAAGTTCATGCAATTAAATAAAGCATTCCATACGACCTGCTAATGGCATATTTATGGGTGTTCCTGTGCCATACACACAATTTTCACATGCTTATCCCGTGGTTACCTGCGCATGGGCAGATTTATAGAGCATTGTGTCAATAATAAATATAATAAGAGACAAGAAGTAACAAAAAATGCGTATTTGGCTAAGTACCTTCATAGCCAGCGTAGGTATATTAAAAAGAGTCGAATAAGAGTAGATAAAGTGAAAGATATAATTATGTAAGTATAGAGAGAACTGGTGCTCTACTCTCTAGTCCAGTATATACGGAGGGGCTCGGCGTGATTATTATTATTATCAGAGGTTTTTGTAGATTAAAAAACAAATATATTACTTATATTGATATAATTGTATTTACCTTACCTTTACCTCAGCGGGAATCGAACCCGCGACCTCGAGCTTTGCAGTAAGAAATATGTACTTGCCTACAGTGACTAGTCGTGTGTAAAGCAAATATTTATTTATCTTAATTATTTGTGACATACACAACAACTCTCAAAGTTTGGTAGGTCAAGATCTGCCGTTGAAATTCACAAAACATTCGAAAATGAGCCATAAAATGTCGCATCTATGCATAGAATATGTAAAGTACGCAGTATGTACTATGAGATAGATGGTGTCTTCTCGTAAAATTTGTAACAGTGGCATTTTAATACGCATTTAGATAGGCGTTTAACCCGTATGGGGTACAATCTACCAATTTTTACGGTGCCGTATAACGTTTGTTATTATTTCACGTATCAGTTGGGACGACTATATAGTAGCGCATGTCATAACATTACGAATTCTCGATACGTCATCTCAAAGTGTTAAATGATAAGAAGTGCGTAACCACCGTAACATCGTAATGTGACTATCAATAGTGCTGCGTCGTAAAGGTTTCACGCGTTTTTTTACGGTATTTTTATGTAAATGTTTTTACCGCGCTGTTTTCATAGAATTCAGTGAGTAAAACTGATTTAGTACTTACTTATTATCTGTCCATTCGCGTAATTTTTTTTCTTTTAATTAAAGTATTTAGCTGTTTTCTGCATTTTTAATCGTTAAATTACACAAGGCCTCGCATATTATTCAAAATTGTGCTCGGTGGTCGAGTGGTTCGAGTAGTAGACTGCACCACAAAGGTTGCAAGTTCGAATTCCTACTGTACAAATGAGTTTTTCTGAACATAAGTACAGTGATTAGTCACACCACGAGCTTTACGGTGAAGCAAAACATCGAGAGGAAACCTGAATACGTTTGAGAAGAAATTCAAACACGTATGTATAGTCGTGCTTGAGTTACGGCGCTGTACTCGCCATCTGTCACATTGGCACCTAAAATATATCTATGGTGGAAAATGGATGTGTGGGTACCCACAAAACCCTCTGCCTACCCCTTCGGGGACCCTAATATATCCTAATGAATATGGAAGGAGATGACTCCTTCTCTCCTCCTCACCTCCTCTCGCCGATTTCAAGTAAGTACTATTGTCGTTCCCATCCTACCATCAATTTCACTGAATATGTAGTAATTATCTCAGAAATATAACTATATAAGTGTCTTTATATACGGGATGAAGTAAGCCTATTAAGAATATTTTCATCACTTGTGTACATACATACATACATATCATCACGCCAAGTCCCTAACGGGGTAGACAGAGGGTATAGAGCGCCAGTTCTCTCTAGACTTACATACCTCTTTCGCTCCGTCCATCATCAGTCTCTTCATACATGCTCGTCGGTTTCGAGTACTCTTATCTTAATCACTTGTGTGCTGACACTTATACAAAACCTTTATTAGCAAACCATTGATTTGCGAATGGTTATATATAAATCAAACAACAGGGACACAAATGGAACTTTACCAAAACGTAATTTTTCAAACACCGCAACTTCATATTTCTATAATATTATTTCAGTGCAATATTATATAATATTAACTCGACCCTACAATTCAAAGTGTAT
The DNA here is from genome assembly GCA_016069955.1 of Drepana arcuata. NCBI lineage: Eukaryota > Metazoa > Arthropoda > Insecta > Lepidoptera > Drepanidae > Drepana > Drepana arcuata. Next base: position 4,210 of record JACCPG010005212.1, read on the forward strand.
GTATGTAGGGAACAGGGATTAAAAAACGTACTTAATAGAAGCAGGGGTCTAAGAAAATAATATAAATATATCACTTTACAATGTGAAAGCAAAGTTTGTAGCTCTTTGTGGTCCCAATCAATGGTAACACAGTGCCTTTGTAGGACAGTGTTTCTCAAATATTACCCACATTCATAAGTAAATAGGTTTGTTCTTAAGACATAAAATATGTAATATCTCGTTCACGATATCATCTGTATATAAAGCAAAATCGCAGTTTTAAGTCCTGACAGTCTGATTTAGCAGAAGAATTTATCTACATAAACAACTTATGTGCACTTAACAGGGCGATAGCGATCGGCGGCAGCGATCTTTCGGTCCTGTTCGCACCCATATATCTCCAACAATAATGCATATACATAGCTAACCATATAAGTTATTAAAGATTAAGCTTCAAAGAATAACTAGGAGTACAATAAATATATAAAAATAAATAGAAAATATATAAAATATATATATTTATTATATAGCCTCATGCCTTCCCGCAAGGGTCCCCGAAGGGGTAGGTAGAGGTGTATATGTAATACCAATACACCCACTTTCCGCCAGACATATATTTTAGGTGCCAACGTGACAGATGGCGAGTCCATCGCCGTAACTCAAGCACCACTTTACATACGCCTTAGAAGTAAACTAGAAAATAGAAGTTTGAGAACCGTCGATCTCTAAGAAATACGTTGACGATCGCTCACTAATCCTTGCGAAAGTTTCACGCGCAGTGAGCACGACTCAAAACAATTTCTGGCTTATTAAAATGATCCAGGTAGTTTCTAACTCTCAGACTGCTCGTGTATTGAAGAGCCACCCTACGGTACGCCACAATCAATATTAGAAGAGCAAAAAAAAAACTTAAAATATATAAGGTATTTAAAAATGCATGATGCAAGGAGGTATCTAATGATGTTCTTCACGGATCACTTTACTCAGCTTCCGGCGGTACTTACATTTAATATCTGTTTGTATCCTTACAAAGGATACAAACAGCTGTCATTATTAAAGGTATATCTTTTTACGATTAGTTATCTAGGCACATTTTAAGATATTTTGAACTAGCTTTACCTTCGAGAAGAAAATACGTGATAGCAATGCCAAAACGGCAAAGCCCTTGCCATGTGTCACATTGACACCCAAAGATATATTCAGCAAATAGGTGTTATTCCGCCTTACCATTTATCTAAAGGGTAATATTCTAAATCGTAGGCAGTACGTACATAGTAAGTAGGTGCACTTCAATATATGCCATATGAACTCTTCCGCAGGCAATACAGTATTCTCTATCTACCATGTGGCCGCAACCGCTGGCAAAGCTTAGTTTAATAATACTACATCTATTATTATCACAATATAGTGAACATAAGTGACAAACGTCTCGAAACAATTATTTTTAAGAAAGCATTTTTGAGCCACTGTGAAAGTTTCCTAAGAAAACATTAAGGGTGCGACACACTGCAGCCGATAATTAAGGCGTATTCAATCCGTGATCGGAAACTATAAATAATAGAATTTTGGAACGGACCGGATCTCTTTTGTACGCAATTATTATAAGTTTCTTGGTTATTCGAACCCTTCCGATCGATCGGCTCGGTATAATAACATGCCATGGCGTTTTCACCTTCTGGATCACAGGTGTGTACCTTACTGGTGTATTAAACTTTGTAGTTAATTTATATCAGGTTTTTTTGCTTCTGGAGTAATTGAAAAATGGCCGGCGAATAGTCCAAAAAAATTGAGAACAAGAATAGAGATAAAATTAATTCGTTATATGAAATATCTATAGGTAGATTAGGTAATTGAATATACATACTAACAAAAATTAAATTGAATTATAATTATCATTATGATTACTATGATAAAAATAATAGTATTTATTTTAATTTTCCGAGTTCATATTTATTTGTTGTAATGTTGAAATTTGTACTATGATCTAATTACTCTACTAATTCTTTTGGCAATATAAGTAAATATAATTGAGAATTTTACAACGATAACCTTTAAAGGATTTAACTTACATTGTTGCATAACTATATGAACGTATAAAACTAACAAAAGAAAAAATAATCGAGCATAAAATGTTCGTATAAAAAATTGTTACAATTAGACAGTTTTTGTTCCTTAGCGTTTGAATTAAAGAATAAGTGACAAAAATAAGAAGTACAATGAATGACATGTCAGGTCTTGGGGTTGACGGATTTTTTCTTGTCCCTTTGAGCCCCCCTTCGAAGTGTTGGGTGACACTGTGATCGCAATTTTTGATGAAGGTCTTTGTATTTTTTTTTAAATGAAGAGTATCGTCTTGCATAAATTATCGCATGCGTATTAGAGCAGAACATGAATATTCCCATGTAGTTTTTTTGCTATTGTGATCGCCCCGGTATAGGAGATAAGATTGAGAAGAGATTGGGATTTTATTGAAATTATAGCAGAGTATTTTATTTATATATTATATTATATTATTATATATTATTTTATATATAATTAAATTGATATTTTCATGGATATTTTAACGTCTGTTTTCAGTTTCACATAATTATTTGAAGCTTAAATCAAAATATAAAAGCCGTGGTGGTCAAGTGGTTCGAGCAGTTACCAGCGAGCGGGTATGAATCGACTGATGATTGTGAACGAAGTGAAAGAGGTGTAAGTGTGTATACGTTTGAGAAGCAGTTCAAAGGCGTATAGGCGTATAGTCGTGCTTGAATAACGGCAATAGTCGGCGATGGACTCGCCATCTGTCACGTATGCACTTCAAATATATCTCTGCTGGAATTGTGTGGGTACTTCCTATACACCTCTGCCTACCTCTTCGGGAACCTATGTGAGAAGGTAGGTATTATACCCTGAAGGTAGAACCTTCAGGGTATAATACCCTTTTTATGTAGGATTTAGGTAGATACGTAATATCCAAATTATATAAGTCGATCTGCCTACCCTGACAAATGGAATAAAGCACAAATATTTGATTGTCGTACCTAGATTACTGCACGTAATTCAGATTACTCATAATAAGGATGACGCTCATCGGTATCAGACGAACAGGATGTAAATATGCAACATTGTCTTTGGAAGTAAATAATGAAACACCAATTCGCCTACGGTTTTTAATCTCTATGTTTTAATTTTTTTTATTACATTCCTTTCCCCGTTTCCATAAGGTTTGTAATAGTTCACTCCTCAAGATTTCCAACAAGGGTAGGGGTGGGTCGTATTCGGTGTTAATTAGGTTTAATTTTGGTAAAATTAAAAATAGCATTCTGAATATCCTTCACCATAAATCAAACCCTCGATATTTATTGCATTCCCCAATTTAGGTCCAAGTGGACAAATTTACGACAATCTACAAGTAATAAATTATTTTCTAGGGTGACATTTTAAATACATTTTTATAAGCGGGCCCAATGTACTAACACCTTCCTTGGCACTGAGTTGCAATGTAAATACAAAGTAATAGCTATCTTATAATTACTGCGATAATGCCTGTTATTCCTTACAAGACACCAGACGGTGGTACCTTTAGGGAGTTTAGAGGCAAAATTTATTAGTAATTTGCGAATAAATCTTTTTAGATGAGGGGACTTTTTATAACTTCTCAGAGAATTCTATGAAATATATGAAGACTATTAACGACTTGTAACGATAATTGTCGCACGTATTTTTAAAATATCTCCTTGAATAGATGTGTATTTCTTTTACCAAATGTCTAAGTCAATATTTAAAAAAAAATGTAATACGTTAATAGGGAATCGGGGTGAATCAATGAAATTAAAATATATATTTTTGTGTGAGAATATTTTTAATAAGGAACCCATTTCTATTGTTACAGAAGGTGAGTGCAGGGAAAAAGATACATATGAATAGACATTCTAAAATCGATATAAAGTAAGTAAACCTATTTTTAAGCATTGTTAATGCCAAATACAAAAAAATATTTATACAAATCGAGGTATGTTGATAGATGTTATATTCTAGCTCATTCGTATACCTACGATTACATCCAACAAAATTTTTAACTAAGGTTACCCATATACGGCTATCAAGAGAACTGGCCGAGTGTTACGAGTACAAGATCGAATCCCAACACCAATGAGTTCTTCTGAACTTATGTATACTGATTAGTCATACCACGAGCTTTACGCTGTTGGAAAACATCGAGAGGAAAAAAAATCAAAGGCAAGCTAAAGCTATGTACAGTCGTGCTTAAGTAACGGCGATGGATCTGTCAGGTTGGCACCTCAAATATATAACTGGTGGGAAGTGGATGTGTGGGTACTACCTATACACCCCTGCCTACCCTTTCGGGGACCCTTGTGGGAAGGCACGAGGATAAACAATGTTTTTAGTAGGTACTAACCTGATTGATTTGTACCTGTTCAATGGAAAATGGTTGGTTCTACTTCGGTTCAATGGTCAACCTGATAAACAAAACAGGAAAAAAACAAAAGACAGTTTGAATATACTTCAAATAAAATATGAAAAACTACAAATTATGAACCCATCCACGTCCGCATTGGATCTGAGTTTGTAGGCTTAAAATGCATTACAATACTAAATAGTACGTACATCCTTGTACGTACTGTTTAGTTGTGATTACATTAACGAGCGCGAGCGACGTCGACCGAAGCGGAAAAGTTAGCGGACCTGCGTAAATAGAGACGATTTCCAGACGAAGTGAGGCGAACCGCTTCGTCTGGAAATCGTTTGTATTTACGCAATCACAATGTGTAATGACTATCGTTACACTGCTACTGCACGGTAATTGACATCATTTTACAATTTCTCCATGATTTTCCCTGTTTAATATAATAACCATGCGAGTTGAATTTATTAGCTTTAACAATGTTCGCCTGCGCCATTAATAGGAACAACCAAACATGCAAAAATGTCTGACTAGTAATCTTATTTATCATCATTATCATCAATTTAATAGCTGCGCTCTTGTCGCCTCTGATGCAACTTCTTTCATTTGCCTCTGTCCAGCGCAATCTCTTTGACCTCCCTATTTGTCATGATAGACGCATTTTCTTTGATCGGACTCGTGTATGGTAATGTTGGGTTTCTCTTCCCCTTTCCCCTTTCCTTTTTAGATATTTTTAAAGGAGCTATCATGTCAACATCTTTCCTCCTCTATTTCTCGACTATCTTTAGCAGATTAAAGCAGTACATACTTAAGTTTAATTACGTAATTAGAACGCTGAAATTTCCTCTTTTTATCCCAAAGTCGAAATATAATTTTAATCATAACATATTAGTTTATTGTTATACGCCTAGGCTGGAAACAGGTGAGAGAATAACAGATAGCGTAAGACACTATGTCACGTACACTCATATGCCTTAAGAAGAAATGTTGGTGGCGTAACATCCAACCTTCCTTAACATCTTCTACCTTTTAGCAATGAGATAAATCTACATTTTTACATTAGATTTAACCCAGAAATCGAACAGTAATCATACCAGTATTGCCTTTATATGTAGGTATAATTGTTATTTTGTGTATAGGTTAAATATGTAATTAAAGAATTATAAAACTAATGTTTAACTAGCTAAGCATAGGTGTCAAAAACAAGCAGTATTTATTCTATCACACAAGTAGTGAAAGCAATACTCAGCGTTTTAAAAACTGCAGTTGACACGAACCGAACTAGAGTGAAAGTACCAGGCACGCATGAGACGAAGGAGGTTCTAATATAGAGGAGCAATCTATCACCCACTAGGCAAGTAAAGCGGCAGTTAGCTCTCTCTACATATAATTTAAAGCCATTAAAGACATCTGCAGACCCCAGCAATGAGCTCCGCTTACTTGGGATGCGTAACGTCCCTTTGGTGCCCTTTTTTGTGTTTCTACGTACGTGCGGGGGTGACTTTTTCCAGCAAGGGGTGAGCGCGTGGGGTAGTGTGCTCATGTTTATGACTCAAATGTTCTTGACTCATATACCTCGTTTTATGAAAACTCTGGCTCGAATTGTCGTTTTGGAATCATTATCGTGTGTCGGTATGCGTGGAGGGAGGCATTCCGAATGTGTAGGTTGTTGATGTGAGACACATTAGCATTTTATACGTTCCAACATATTTACTCCGTTCCAAAGTGTACAGAAGTCAGTTCAAGAGGCAGTTTAATCAGTGCGAGAGTTTTAAGTAGCTGTTATGACGCTATTACAATATGAATGTTCATATGCCATCAGCAGATCGGTAATGCGTTATAATATAACGTCTCCAGCATCAAGAACTGGGTGACAGCTCTCGTTATAACACAAATAGCTGTGGTTGTAGACCCCTTAATGGCTTTTATGGTTCATTAAGAAATTCCTCGTCGCGTTGTTATTACTGACTAGAATATTAATTTTATAATCTAAATTGTTATGAATCTTGAATGCTGTCGGATTAAATTAAGCCAGTCACATATCACACTAAGAGTAGGAATGCTGTAGAGTCTTCATTTCTTTCTAATGATAACTCTTGTCCTTTGCAAATGAAATGCAATGTAAAAAGACACTTCACATCATGTATCTTCATGTAATAATGCTACCTTTTTCATCCCACTTTAATATTATAAATGCGGAAATTTTGAGGATATTTGTTTCTTTTTGACGTTAAAAGTTCTTAAATGAATTTGGCATAATGACAGGTTATCGGATTAATACAAAGGATGTATTTTAGACCAGAAAAAGTCTACCGATGCAATAAAATTTTACCGGGATGAAACCGCGGGATACAGGTAGTAAAGTTCTAGCTTAGGTAGTGGGTAGGTTATAAACAAGTTATACTCTATACTAACCGTATATCGGTATTTATAAACGTGCTATATATTTGCGGTATTTTTAAGAAGCTTTGCAAGCAAGCAAGATCTTAGATGCAAAGTCCGGATTACAATTTCAAAATCCAGCCATACCTATAAATGAGTTGTTACAAAATTAATTACCTACAGCGATTTATCGCATCCATTGGGAAGCAATTCAAACGGACGGCTGTACCTTTAAAACTACACACTCGCCATCTATTGAGCCATCTTTTTTTGTCATAGTCGTTGGTAAAACTAAAAATTTGTCGTCTTGTCAAGGGCGAAAAGATGACGTTGATTGCACTACTACACTAATCCTTCAGATGATCTTGAAACCATGATGATTTAAGCGAAGCGAAATATCGATTCATACAAATATGGCGTCAGAAACGCGAACAGCTCCGCAAGTGTCAGCAAAAGAAAACATCGGTTAGGTTTAATCACAACGTACCCTGATTAAGGCGACGACCCTCTCGGCCATAAAAACATTATCGCCGCGTCCCTCCGCATAAAAAACATAAAGAACAAATACAATGGGACAGCGAGCCTCAATGCATCAGATATTGGCAGTTAGCTACATTCGACGCCATGCGTCTTCGGCTGATTAGATCCGATGGCCTCGTAGGCTGATCTTTAGTGTTATGGCGGTTTTCAATTGTAAACTCGTTACATATTGCTCTATTTATATGTTTGTTTGTCATATTGAATGGCTTTTTAATTGATGATTCTTCATAATCTTCTGACTTGTAACACAATTCTAACGTTATTGAATTTCGATTGAAGTTCTAACTTAAATTTAAAATTATCTTTAGTACCTACTTATGTTCTGTCCAAATTTGATCTTGACAATATCGTCGCGCCATCCCATAAAAGCTCTAGAATGGAAGGTATAAATTTAATAATTATAGAATTTTACATAATGTTGTATCTTTGTTACGATTTCACATACGTCCCATCAAATTGTTCTCAATTGTCAGCAGGATTCACTTCGATGCTTTTTTCATTAGGATATAATACACTTTTGACTCACTGAGGTGGCAAAACTGGCTGATAAAACTGTATTTTCACATGTGGAAAATACATTACTTATATTACACAAGGAGAGTAGAGCGCCATCTCTTTAAAAACTTACAGACTATTTGGTTTCATCCACATCCATAACTTTCTTCATTCATGATCACCGTTTCGAGGACTCGAGGTTTTCCCATGCTGCAGTGACCAATTTTTTATCTTGGTAACGTGGTGGTAGAGCAGAGGCCTCTTCTGTCACATATTCGCATTGAACATCTGTTGACGAAAAAGAACCTCCTCCTGCTATATGTCAAAACCGACGTGTCATGAATTTCCCCAATTCCATTTATTATGCGAACATACTTGTAAAAGCATAATAATAGGACCAAGAAATATTTGGTATTAAAAGTAAGCAGAAAACATAAGTACAAAGTGATGTTTGAGGATTTTCCTCGTACTAATTTCGAAGATGGCCAAGAAAACAAAAATAGCCCTGAGGGTGAAATCTGAAAGCATCGAGAAAAACATTTCGGGCACAGCAATGGCGATATGCTTAATGCACCCCCACACAAATTATCGATTAGAAGCTTTTTTATGCAAGAGGGAGTCCGTAGGGGAGCCTGCCTGGGGCGAGTGGTTGAAACAAAAAACGTGAGTGAAGAGTGAAATAAAAAGTTTAAACAAGTAGGATTGCAATGGTAGCCCTCAAGACGTTGGAAAATCAATAGTCGATGCCGCGCGATGCAAATCTCCCTGCATCTCCGTTTGAATTTTAATGCGCTCGAATTTGAGTTACTTCTGTTTTATTTTGGCATAATTGTCTTCGTGTCTGGGGTTTATAATTTAAAATTTTACTCTTTTACTTCATATCCTATAATTTTTAAACAAAAATGGCCGAAACATATGATATTTAATACAATAATCAAAATCTAAGATATTCAAAATGTAGTAGGCACTAAAATTACTACCAACTTGTATTTCATAATTTTCTATGAATATATAATTCATAATAAAACGCCGAGCAAGGTGTGTAATAAACATCAAATTTAATGACACAATGTACCAAGGTTTTGTGAACACAATGGACACGGTGTCGCATTAAGAGAATAAATACTGGAAAGCAGACAAGATACAAATACGGATTCAATACGATAGGAACTTTAATACGTTGTGGGAATCTTTGTCGTTCAAAATTAAGGTACGTACTACCGAGGAATGAACACTAAGTAAATTACATCAATTATTTATACTATGGTGTGATAAAAGTTGTATTGAAACCAAAGCCGTCTTCAGACGACAAACAAAACTTCTGCTTAGCATCACGGTTTCGATTATTTATGTGACAAACTAGTATTTAAATATGTTATAGCGTGTATATATCTGTCTAGGTCTATTAGTGTAAGCTTTGCTTAGTCGGGGGACTTCACTCGTTCACTCAACATCACAGAGGTATACATTCATCTACTCCTTGCACAATTCTCTTAACAACTGATTATATCATTATATCTTATGGATAGAACATCCTTCTTTACGATTTGACACGTGAAACAAATAATATTCAGCCGTTTTACCGTGTTGCAGAAGAAAGTACCTAGTAGCTAGTACCTAGTAGCTAGTTACTAGGATCAGGTTTAAGTATACATAAGTACATGATACAATATAGCTAAATGTCGTTACCCGGTCCAATTAAAGCCCCTGAGGCTCAGATGTGCACTCTTCTTGATCGTTCGAGCGTCATCTTTAAATTTCCGTCGTTAAGATTTAATTTTTATCAAGGTCCCCCTGTGAGCAAGGGAGGCAACCTGTCGCGCCAAATATTTTCCTCCGTAGTTTTTTCCCTCCTTCGATGGCACTTACGCGCCTCCCCTCCGTACGCATTTTTTTATCATTAAAACTCGTAGGGTCGCCGAACTCGACGTTGCCAACCCGCTGTCATAACAAAACAAAATCGTATGGAATCAATGTTCCTTTGCTACGTTGTATGTTTTCTTTCGAGGTTTTAATGAACTAGAGAATTCAGCTTATTTTTTATCTTTTGCCTTCTTGAATAAACTGACAAAGTTTGGCTACAGGCCTTTTTCAATATGCCAAAAGGTTTTCGTTCGATGTTTTAGAATTTACTGTGTTTTTATATATATCAATGGTATCTAGATATATATTCAAAGTCGAAAGGTCGGATGTGTAGCGTCACGATCTTATAAGTAAGTTACAAGTCATCGTCAAGTGTGCGTTTAACACAACTCAAAGCACGACATAAACGCAGCAATTCAATTCACATAATTGCTTCAATCAATCCGCCTATACTTAGAACACAAACCAGCGACAAACTATTAATTTACTGCTAAAACTATAATGAAATAAACGGACAACTAGGCGCAATTAAGCGTTGGAACGCCAATCAAGTATAACACGTTTCAATTTGAGCCGGCGCGTAATAAGGCCGGCCACGGATGACATTTCACTAACCCTCCTGTAATTAAGCCGCTAGGGCGTTAATTGTCGCCAATGACACCACCTTGAGCTCTTCTGTTTTTCTTTTCCTGGGCTTTAATTAGATTCTCGTCTATTAGCCAGTGTTCCCTTTTTAATTGTTATCACTGTTAACATTTCATTACAGGAACGTACTACGAGTAACGTTTACAGTTTGGATCATTCGACTAAATTACTCTCGGAAATGAAAATGAATTCTGGGATTGTGAACTTTATTTTATATTATTATTTGTAATACTTGGCATTTCTAGTGGTTCAGTGGCTCAGGTAATGATAGTAAATTATAAATACCCAACTAGCCCGTCCTTGAGGTACATAATTATAGTCGCCGGCGTCAAGCTCTCTGCAGTCCCACAAGTCTGCAAAGTCAGGTAATGTACAAACAAAATTAGCTTAAGTAAAGTTGAAAAGTTGTGGAAACAAAACTCTTATAACCTTGTTAGAGCGCAGACGCGGCGGCTAATCCACAAACCATCAGCTAATTAATCTCACCAAGTTTATTTTCTCAAAAAGTTTCAACTTGCCCGGAAGTAATTTCACGCCACGGCATTAGTGGGGGCGAACTTCACACTTAGCTCTCTCGGTAAACACTCATGACGTTTCCTAATTAACGGACGCAATTAGTGGTCGAGCTCGATGGACTAGGGGTGGGGTGGGGGGTGATAAGTGGCCCCAAGCGGAAAAAGTTAGGAGAATTTTCGAGGGCTTAAGAGAAACGTGTACGCCAGACGCTCCGCACCGAAACTATACGGACGGCAGTACATCGTCTGTAAATGTTTTCAACGCTGTGACCTTGAAAACTATTCGAGAGTTCTTTGAAACTGACGTGTTATTTCATCATTTCATTATAAATATATAGATACTCTTAAGACTTCATTGACAGTAGATGAAACTTGTGAAAGCACTGACAGACCAGACAGACGACGAGAAGACATGGGAATCTATTATTATCCTTAAAAGTTTTATTATATTTTTGTACCTACTCGTTGTGGAACATGTCTGCAGTGGAACCCAAGAAAATACTCGGGATTATTCTCATTTACATCTTAATTACTGATTCGACGATGTCCGAGGAGACCGAATGAAAAATGACTCTTGCCATAGTCTCGTCTTATTACCATTCCACCCCCGTGCGTTTTCCGATGAGTAATTGCTTTCTTAATTCGCGTCATCCATCCTCAAAATAGGGCAATTTTTCATTCGACTTCACGAGTCTTGTGTGTACTTACTGAATGGTAATAAAAAACATGCTACGAAGCAATGCATTAAAATACGCTTGAGGCCTTAATATGTCAGACATAGAGTTCAAAATGGCGTTACACATTTTCTCCAAGATGGTGCTTCTTCCTAGATACATTATGTTGAACACATATTACGTAGGCTGCAGGTTCTAAGTTACAATACATCAAGGTATTGTATATTCTAATAGCAGTTATTAAATTAGTGGTTCCTGTTGTGTTCGTTTCAGGGTAATCTTAACTAAACACATTTTTTAACAATAATCTGTTCTCCATAACAACAGCATTTACTCCTCCTAACAACGCGAAATCATTAGTGGTTGTTTTCGGTACAGTTCTTTTTTCCCTTTCTGTACTTTTAATTTATTCTCCTCAAAAATATAAAAGGATTCTTGGGGTGAGAGTCGTTAGCGATATTGTAATTTGATTATTTGTATTTTTCCGAATACTTTTAATCACTGGGGCCGACTCAATGGCTGGTGGGGGGGAGGAAATCAGATTTCAATTTCAATTAGCGAAGGATCTCCGTGGAAAAATCCCTAAGAACTGAATGAGTATTGATGAGATAGGTCGTTAATATAAATGAGTCATTTTGGCGGGGGTGCTCAATCAGCCTTTTTATTTATTCTCTTATTGGGTATGTCCACAATTTCTTTGAATTTCTTAATTATCGTTCGTTTCCCAACGACGCATTTATTTATAAACATAACTTAGACAGGTATTCAATATGTGCATTAATTTTAGTTTTCTGCATTTTTGGTCCTGTAGCTGATAGGAACGTTTTACTAAGTCTAGGTTCAAACGATTCGAAATTGGGAGGTAACATATTAATTCTTCTTCGAGAACATGTACTTTCTAGTAATGTTTCGTGCATCACTCGAAGGTCGAACAGTGCCACGTCACATAACAGCCAATACAATTGGATAATTAGAGACGGTCGCGATGGTGCACGCGAGCCACAAATAATTCATTAGCAGAGCCGTAGTTCACCGCATACAATCACTTAGAATGTCATGCACGACGTTTAAACTTACCAAGCGGAGTAATTACAGCTGCACTGAAGCGGCCCATGCTGAAAGGTTAGAAATAATTGGATAATAGACGGGGTGTTATGCACAGTAATGACACGTACATTGTGCATGCCACTTTTGATGGACGTGATACAACCTGCAACCAACGAAATAACCATTTTAAACAATACTTTCATAAGCAAAACAAATGAATGCGATGTCAATTCAATTAATCCGAATTATATTCCAACACGGACCAATTAGAAAACTGGACGACAAGGAAGCCGCAATTAAAAGCATCCTCGAATATCTTCCAACTTAATGATTTCTTTGCTTGTTAATTCCTTGTCGCGAAGGAAAAAACCGGAGTCGGATTAATTCCAAGTGCTAGTCGATTGTTTGCATAAGCCTCGGCACTGGGGAAACATCACCTCACCGCCACTGGCTTAAAAAAATAATTAAAATTCGTAATAACTCTTGACTCGCCCCCGGGGAAGGGAGTTTGTCTTGTCTCGCCGCGACCGCTTTGTGAGCCAAACTCGCAATTTTCGCAGCAACCTCCTCACAAATTCGTTTACTGTGACATTTTAAATTATTCGTGTTAGTTGAAACTTTATAAAAATGACGTTATTACGAGCAGCGATTCATATCGCACAGTTGTACAAATAGTTGCACAAAAGGCTTGTTGGAATGTTTATGATCGTCTTAAAAAACTCGACGACATACACGGTCGGAAAGTTTCCGAGTCGCTTCGTTACAGGTTACCCGCAAAATATGAAAGCTCAGTTCATCCCTTGCATGTTCGCTGGTAGTTTCCTACCCTCTTAACAACATATTTCGGCATATTTCGATTACCATAAAGCGTTTCATGTGATGTATATTTACGTTTCATTATATGTACTTACGTCGGTGCTCACATGCACTAATTTCTACACTGTACGGCGTATAATGGCCGAACTTTTACAACGGGCTACTTATATTTTAGATTGCACATTTGTTCTGCGGACGGACGGAAAGTCGTTAGCGGAGGATTTGGTAGGATTCAGTGCCTCCAATAGAATGTAAAATAACTCATCACAATAGGCAGACATTTCCTTAGCTCATTCAAAAGAATCCGAGCTCATCACGGTCTTAAATTAATAAGCATTCAAGTCGAGCCAAGTAAAAATGAATAAAGCTCGTAACACCGAACAATAGCGTAATAAGAACGGTGCATTTTGTCTCTGAGAGCTCGCTTGCAAAACAACAATAATTCTTCTTTCCGTGAAAAGATTTTCAGCGTTATTCCACTTGAAATTATTATTATTTTTTTCTTGTCGTCGTCTTGCCATTGTCTCGGCTGGGAGGTAAGTAATGAAGGAAATTGGGGGTCCTTGGCCGGGACGGAGGGACCGCAGATTTGCGTGGCCGACCGCCGGCTAATGCCGAATAATGAAACAGCTTTGAGATATTCTCCGCTCAGCGGTTGGGATTTATTAGATTCAGCCAAACGGAATTAGGCAGTTACAACACATAGATAGCTATGCCTACAGGCATGACTTGAGTTGTCAACGCTTTACCTCATTGACCTCTCATACCGTAAAGTTACAAAAGGGTACATTACATTTAAATACTATTTTGTAACTCGTTTACTCTTAATGAAGTTACTAAGCACATTTCAGTACACCTATAATACCTAGAATAGCTTTATAACAATGTATATAAAATGTTTCCTTCAAACTTACTTAAATGTAAAAGCTATCGACGCGTGCAACCTCAAGTATCGTCTAGCTTCCTTCCTCAGTTCTTATTCTCCACCACTTTGGACTCTTCGGGACAACTCAAGTGCAATTTGCTCGTAGTTTTTTTTTCCACTATTTGCAGTTCAAGATGTGATTATACTTTGTAATTTTCATATGACAGTTACATATATAAAAAAAAATACCATGATTGGTATTAAATAAAGTGTAGGTATGTAACAACAGTGTGGATTAAAATTCATTTAAACCATTTTGGCCCTGCAATGGAGTATGTTACGAGTTTACATATTACATAGCTAACTGTAATACATTAAGAATATGTATTAGAGTTAGTCCTTATCATAATAAAATCCAGTTAAGTAACGCTTACATACTTACGATGTAATTAAAAGTTACTCCATAAACCGTTACCGCATAAGTTGTACGTAGGTACGAGTACATCCGGTGAGTCACAGTTTAAATTGGATCCCACTTTTACAATTTCGCCGTGGCAATAATCCAGAGGGCACTCACTCAGAAGGCGTCCCAAACTCAAACATTACTTTTGTAGTTTCCTATTTACATATCCCCAAAGCGGCTTTCTTGGTAAACTCCAATATTTCTTGGCTCATACTCGACCCGACTCACGGCGGTCGGCCATCCAGCATTTTTAATCTCGTTGGTCGGATCTGAGGAAACACGTGGGTCCCCTCTATGTTTACCTTCCGAAATAGTTTAACGGGAACAATTTGCATCTATTTATGCGAGGTCCGTCCTGCCTTGTTAACTGCCTGTCTCTTACGTATTCGACTATCGACGTTTTTGTAAATGGGAGTTTGTATTTTCGACTTGGTTTGTGAATCGAAAAAGGCTTAGATACTAAGCAAAAATATTACTAATATAATATAGTGCCTCTTTAATCATTGTCTTAGTTATAACACGCAGTGGTTTTGTCTATAGAATAAGCAGGGCTCACTTATAAACTTACGAAATAAATAACCGCCAGATATTGAAAATTCAACACTTTATAATGGATGTGACAGTTTTTGTTGCATTATATACCTAGTCTGGTCACACATAAATCCTATGTACACATGAGTGTTCCACAAAGATATGGCCAGGTTAGAGACGTGGCCCTAATCGATATCCTTATAATGATTGCCGGAGGAGCTCGCATACGAAATAAGGAGGGCGCCTGTGAGGTGTCCAAGGGTGGAATGGGGAGGCAAGGGGGGAGATATGAGACGATTTAGATTTTTTCCCTCTTCTATTCTTTCGTTTTTTTTGGGGGAGCCCCCTCGAAAAGGGTGAGGAATTTAAGACGGCAAGGCGATCGATTTTTCGCGCATGCATTGGTATTCTCGTAATGTCTTACTTGAGATTAGTGTTATGTTTTTTATGTTCCTGTGAGATGTGAAGTGTTGTTCAGGTATTGTTACGCTTTTGTACGGATACATAGTATGCACCGTGTTTACGGTTGCGTATGTCGCTAAAATGTATTGTGAGGCGAAGCGTGAAGGTCATATTAGTTGCTGTTATATCTCTAAATAACATCTGGATGGTCTTTTACCTTCAGGAAGGAGTTTCAGGAACTATATTACTTTTAATAGGGCAAGGCCTTCATTCAATTACCTATGTGTAAGAAATACAATACGCCGCTGAAATGACAGAAATAAGTAAATTATTTTCAGACTCTTTTTTGAAACCACCAAACGCGTAATTTTATAAAAAGAGGTAAAAAACATTTCCCTTCATTAATAGATCACCGGCAGAACATCACAAAAGCGAAGGCGCGAGCCGTCAAAAGAGCTAAAAGCCTTTCGGTCTACAAAAAAGTCTCAATTAAAAACCTGACGGAAGCTTTTAGAAGGTAATCCTTCAAATTGTTTCCAACGCCCCCTCATTAGCACCGAAAGTGTTAAAAAATAAACTTTTTAATCTTTATTACTCCGCGACTGCGCTAAACGGGTTAAATTATTATAGGACAAGGCTGGTATCTCATTTTTTATTCCTTAACCCCTCCGTTGGCTTAATTTATTACTGGCCAGGAATACTTTTCCTTTGAAATTTTAGTCTATGTTTAATTTAGTCAGCTGTCATAATTGCGGGGAGGTTCTAACGCGATTTATCATAGCACCTTTGAGCCGGTTTTTTGTTTGTTAATGTAAAGAATTTTTAAAAGATCTCCTAAGCAAATATAATTTGGAATCGGCTTGATTCCGTAGATTGTATGTATCCTTGAAGAGCTAACAATGGAATGATTTAATTTACTTTTATGTAAAGGTATCTATTCTTTTAAAGTAACTTATTTGTAACAAAAATAAATGAAATTCCTTACGGTGCTTAAATTTGTTCGAAATCGTTAAACAACTTTAACCTAAACGTTTTGTAATAATTCAAACAACCGCTATACACAATCAAATTCAATTCCCCCAATTTGTGTCACAAAAAAACAAACAAAAATAATCGGAACGGAACAAACTTCACTAATTACACAAATAAATCCAAACAGTTCGTCGCAAAACTCGAGGCTCTAACAAACCAGCCGAATTAAAAAGAAAAAATCCGACAGATGGCAAAAAAGCATTTCCTTCACAAGTTTTATTTACCATAAACATTGTTACAACGGAGGCCGGATGAAAAAGTTTGCCTTCATTAGATCCATTAATTAATTCAAATGAAACCGCGACAAAATATTTACATTCCCCGCTTCCCTTTTGTCTCGCCAAATAAAGGAAAATCCAAGTCACTTTAGATTTTCCTTGGCACAAAAAGTACTAAATGGAAATTAAGCGTTTAATAAACCTTCCGATGGTGGGCAGAATTAATTAATACTTTGCTTGTCTTGCAAGTTTTTTCGCCCTCTCAACTTTCATTAGCCGATTTCAACAGGGGTCGCCAAGGGAGTGACTCCACTTTATAATGGTGCAATAATTAAGACAAAGTCCCTTGTTTTTGCGATAACACGACTAATTATTCATTTCGAGTGCCCGACATTGAGATTTTATGGGGTGACGATTTGTAATGACTTTGTAAGTGTTGCTTTTCATCCATAAACTTTGATCTTTTCCACTTTGGCAATGGAATCAAAAGAAATAAGGAAAGAAAGAGCGAGTACCAGAATAATTAATTCATATTGAAATGGCTATAAATATGTGTGGTACTGATATATTTCTAACGTAATAAATACCCAAAATTTTTTGGACGAATTTCAAACATGGATGCCTCCTTGATTTCCAGTGTAAATTGACACTGCTAATCAAAATTCTAAAATAGCACTGACAGTGTAAATTGTCAACGATACTGAATAAATTCTTAGTAATAAGTATCTTATTCGCTTCGTCTTTCAGGGAATTGTTTTTACAGTTAATATGTAGAAGTCTCTATTTGACAATAAAATTACTACCGCGCACTCTAAAGTGCCTCAAAATTGGTTTACCGCTCACATAAGGAATTTCATGGCTATTGGATGTTGTTTAGTTTCTTAATTAGTGTCCCGACATTCGTTCCCTTCAACGTGGAATGTAGTTGCCGGGATTAGGGTTTTCCTGGCAGTTAAGGTAATTTGGTTATAAGGTCTTAGTTTATGGCGCTTCATTGTTGTACAAGCAGTTTTCCTTACAATGATGCCGTGTGTTAGTTTGTTGACCTTTTGACGATGCCTTCTTGTTTTTTAGCAATTTAAAAATGCATTTCGAGATTCAAGCTACTCATATTTAAGAGAGGTAGGGCATAACGGGTTTCCCGTTCGAATTTGGAGCTGCCCGACTGGGGCAGAACCAAATACCCTTATAGAAGTCCGTAGTCAAATAGCACATTTTTTTGTGTTGCGTTCCTACGCGGTGAATAAGGTTTCCAGTAATGAGCTCCTTGGGGAGGGGGGAGGATTGTTACCTTGTGTTGGAAGCAGAGGGCTTAAACCCATTATGCTGCCAACACACTAAAACTCTCCGAACACAGAGTAGCAACGCGCAAGTGATACTTCGGTATTGTGAGCGTAAATAGGCTACGGTAACCGTTTCCCATCAGGTGGGCCGTATGCTTATTTGCCACTCTTGTTGTATAAAAAAAAAGTACTTAGGTTATTTTGACAAGTATGAGCGCTCTGTAGCTACAAAGTATAACAGCGCTGGTTTTCAGCAAATACCCTGATGTCATTACGGATTAATAGTGTATACACAGACATGACATAGATTCAATGATCCCTTCTCGTAAGGTCCACGTAATTTATTCGCCTACGCATTCACCTCTACAGTATAGTCGCATCAAATCACAGCCCACGGGAACGAGCCGTGGAAGAATTAAAAAAATCCTCACGCAAAATTATCTCTGCATAAACGCCATGTACGAGAGTCGATCTGATAATGCGGCCCATTAATTTGAACAAAGTTCGCGTCGACATTGCCGTTCGCCATATAAAGGTGAGGCGACAAAATTTATAAGTTCGATTACTTTAATCTCGGTTAACTTATGCGACTACAATTTCAAAGCTGACAAAAGAAATGCACGCAATAAATCTCGACTCGCTTATCTGCGTATGCCTGTATTGTTGTAAGGGGGTGTCACTATGTAACGTAAAGCTAAGGTGGGTAATTAATATAATGAGCCACGGAGGCTCATCACGCGAACTTTTTGGTCGCGTGTCGCTATTGTGGAAGTGACCACTTCCTACCACTATTTTCGACTGTGACATTACTCACTTACTCTGTACACTCGGTATCTTTTTGCCGACGCTGCCAGGCGTACGTACAAGTACCTGTTTGCATACTACAAATCGTCCTGACTTAAAACCCATTTCGGAAAATAAATCAACATCTCATTAGCTTACTAAAAACAAACTAATTACCTAGTCGTATTTTGTAAAAAATTTAAGCAATTTGTCTTTACATAACTTCCACCTGCTTATTTCATGTTTTTATTTAAAAAAAAAAAACGTCATTTCTTTGATTATACACACGGTTCCTTTAAAAAAGAAGTTGGGATAAAAGCTTACGTTAATCAATTTGGATGGCCTAATGAGGACAGTGTGAATCGATGTGCCTAATCCCTCGAAGGCTACGTAATAAATAAAGGCATAAGAGCGCACGCCATATTTCTCGATTAAGTGCAAAAGTGAGGCGGTCGTCGCGCTAGGCTGGGGCCACACTGAAAGTGGAGCGATTAAAAAAATAAGCGAACATCAGAGTACATACTACTCACTCACTCGTACTCACACTCTGGGTAAAATACTATAAACAACTAAATTATATATGAATTTGCGTAGTGAACTCAAATTTTGCGTCTTTTTATAAAATATTTATAACAAACTGCAAAATATATATCTGAAACGCTCAGCTACACTCTTCCCCGTTTAGTCTGAAAAAAATACAACCTGAGAATTAGGCGAGTATAATAACGCGTACGGTATTTGTATACCAGGTCTTGATTTTATTAATTAATATACATACAGAACGTCCAATCAAACAAAATACTATTTTTAACTGTTTAAAAGTATTATAATAATAATAATATTATTATTATTATTTATAAAAGTATATGTTCAATAAAAAAGTTTGAGTTTTATGTAGCTTTAAACTAGCTTTGAAAGTTACAAATTAAAGTGGCCAGTAATCTAAAGTTACTAGAAATAAGATCAGCATACAACTAACAAATAGAAATGCAAATGCCACCCCAGGGCGGTAAGAGCGCGTCATTACCTGCGCAGGATTGGTCACGCAGATCAGATTCGCACTGTCCACGCAATTATAATCAGTACGCCGCGGCAGTCGTAATTCTAAAGTAATCAAAGGCCCAACCATCTGTTTGCACATATATTTCAAGTATTACCCGAAGAGAAATTGCAAACTGACAGTTTATGTCATATGGCTTTCACACTTCAACAGGGACCGTCATACAACATCAATTTATTGAATTCAAGTCCAAAAATGTATTACCAAATGAAACCTATTATCGATACAATATTAGAAATGGAATCCGAAAAATTATTGGTTGCATTGTTGACACTCAATCTCCATAATCCTTAGCAAAGCTTCTTATCATAAATAATGCGTGTAGCTGCTAGCTATAATAGTGCATATGCGTAGGCGCATGGCTACAGATCGACAGGCCTATCCTGATTGTAAATCAGTGCTTGCTGGTATATTATAGGATGGGGTATCTATTCGAGCGGGTAAGTATTATTACTGTGAGAAGTCAATAATTTGATTTTATTATATCAACATGGGGGTCAAACGATTGTCCTATATTCCTCATGAGGGTCTTACAGTTTGGAAACCAATGATGCGCTGACCATTATGATACAAGCAAACCTGGGCGCCTTCTTTTTAGAATCAATGTTGTATATAGGTGTAGAAATGAAGCTAGTTATTTCTAGGACAAGACTACACAGTGTGTGGCAAAGTTAGATGCAATAAAATAACCGCTTATTAGACGAACTTGACTGCCAAATGTCAATTGTCAAATGCCTAATTCTTTAAAGTTTTCGTTCTTCTTTAAATAAATGCATTAATCAATGCCAAAAATTATTTGCAATTTTCTCAGCACACAGTCCAAATTATGTCATTAATACCTACATATAGGTACTTAATATAGACATACGCAATATATACATAAAAAGAAATAGTTTATCACTCAACATCAATAAATCATAACGTACTATCATATGGATATAAGCTGTTCCAATAACACTTCTATGTAGAGAAACATCAACTGAATAACATGACATTAACTGTTAGAAGGACATAACACGAAAACAACTTGTCCAAATAGACAACAATGTCAAACAGGTTGGCACGGATCCGTTAACTAAATCAATTAAAACAATAGTCGGTGAAATGAATGCCGATTGATACGGTTCTATGCAAAGTGACACGTGCGCCAGTTAGCCGACCGCCTCCCGCCCCGCCTATTGCTTGTTAATCGCTCGCAATGGGGACGCAGCCTCATATTGACGGATGTTTCGACACGGCTAGTCTCTGTTAGAATGAACACCTCTGATTCATATATTGTGCCCGCGGATACTGCATTGGCTAATCGCCTTTTGGACGTCCTCAGAAGTAACGGTGCCTTTCTGATGACTGCTGTCGGCTTTGCTACATCAGGCTCCTAGACAATATGCATATATTTCGTGTCGGTCTTCACATCAAAATTGTACTTACCTGACTGGGGCAGAACCTCTAAGATTGTAATCTTTTAGAAAATTCACAACCTTTACAGAAGATTATAGAAAAATGCTCTTGCTTCTGAATGCTGGTAAAATCGCGACTAGTTTGTCACTTATACTGCTAGCCCAGAAATTGTACCCACCATAAGATCATCTCATCATCATTAGTTACAGTACTGATGACAATATTTGTGTCACTTGTTTAATTTGTCTAATTTGTGAATGTGAGAACATTGTAGGCTTTGTAGATTCTTAGATCTTGCTAACATTGTTATAATTATCTTGTTTTATGTATGCTTTGTATAGTAAGCAGCGACCTATTGTCGGGCCTACGTTGTTCCCCCATACTTGGGTACTATTGCTGTAACGAAAAAATATTATTGTTGTATATGCCTAATGATTTGAAAAGAGTAACCATGGAGTTTCTTGCCGGTTCTTCTCCATGGAAGCGACCAACCCGAACCGTGCTTCTTTTTCGACGTTTTATAAGTGCCCACCTGGGCCTATGTGAAATAAAAAGATTTTGATTTTGATTTCTTTTTTTCATCGTTAGCGATATTTTAGGTATTGCTAGCGCCTATGACCGACGGTAAATGCTTACCATCAGACAGATTAATACTCGTTGGCCACATTCGAAGGATGAATAAATCTAACGTTTGGCAGTCAAGTTCGTCTAATAAGCGGTTATTTTATTGCATCTAACTTTGCCACACACTGTGTAGTCTTGTCCTAGAAATAACTAGCTTCATTTCTACACTACACTAGCTATATACAACATTGATTCTAAAAAGAAGGCGCCCAGGTTTGCTTGTATCATAATGGTCAGCGCATCATTGGTTTCCAAACTGTAAGACCCTCATGAGGAATATAGGACAATCGTTTACAGTTATTTGTTAACTTACCTTCAGTCGTAGAGCTTTGTAAAGTTAAAGTATTTGTTGTCGTAAATTGATAGGTAAGGTCCACGTGCGAACACGCTCGTCGTGTTGATTGTAATTTGTAGTGCGCAAGCGCATGTTGAGCCGAGTGATTCTGCAAACGTTGAAATTTATTGATAGTTTTATACAATTATTTTGGATTTTGATACAGTAATAAAGTGTATTTAAATTAAATGCAATAACACATTTTAATTGCATGGCAACATATGAAATGCATCAATTTCGTCGTGGTAATAATGTGGTTGAAAAAAATCACTGATAGCGAAAAAAATTGTATCATAATATCATGTAATTATATTCCATAGCAATCGTTTTCTTTTAATATTACCTATTTATTTACTTATATTTAACATAACTACTTAGACATGTACGTTACTTACCAGTCGTCTTACTCAACCATGGCTACGGCGGCGGTAACCGCTTACCACCAGGTGGATCGTATGATTTTTATTGGTTCTGTTTATCAATATATATTTTTAAATATATATGTTACCTACATTTTTCATACTCGCGCAGCTTTTTCAATTTTAACACATTTCACGTATAGATAGTGCTATCCTCGAAGACGCGCCCCACTATTCTTCCTCATATTTTACAGTATTAGTGTGCAACCTTCCACTAATATTTGAGTATTATCGATACACACTGATTAGCAATGATTGCACACGCACACTACAATTAATAGAGTTGGATCAAATTCCCTGCATTCCGCGACCCCCTCGACTAGAAATTGGTGGGGCGCGTCTTAGTGGATAACTTTATCTATAGATTAGTTACTTGTTGTTGTTCTTGCACTTGCAAAAATACAGGAATGCCTAGTTATTTTACTTTTAATTGTATAAAGTATGTGAAGAATAAACACGTAAGCAGTTGCAGACTGGACCTTAAGCTTTTGTCTCCGCTGTAGCGAGTGATCGGGTTATTTATATCGCGCCCTCGGCTTGTACGGATTAGTCCATCACAGCTCCAGTTTATGGGGCTAATGCAACGAATTATTGCATACCCTTAATTGGAATACGCAAACAGAATTACCTAATCAATCATTTATTCCAAGGAGTTTTCACACTATAACTTATGTTCTTACTTTCGGAATTCTTATGCATTTAATTTGGGACAGAATTGCTCGCTTGAAATAACATTGTTCAAATACTTAAAACGATAAATGATAATAAAGACCTGACCATAGTCACATATTATTTCGGATATTATTTATTCACGGATTGTATTCTTCGTAGGTTGGATTAATATTTTCACCTACAGCTGCGGCGTTGTAATGTTTGTTCTTCACATTCGTTCTTCAAATTCACAGTCATAAAATAATTGCAATCTCAAGAAGTAAGTAAGACGATATTCCAAGACGTATGTATTTTGTTTGAAAACGGCTGCTTTTTCCGAAAAAAAAATGGTGATGATTACACCTCTCCCTCCTCCTTCTTCTCCTCCTTTGACAATGCTTGTGTTAAGGCGTCAAGATTCATATAAAAGTAAATCAAAAATAAACTAACATAATGCGGTATTTGAATCCGTGGGTCAAGGTCTCGCCGCTCCCACTAACTGAGCTGTTAGTGATCAAGTCTGTCGAGTGGTTCATTCCTTAGATACCGTTAAGAACCGTTACGAATTGTGTCATAGGGGGCGCTATCCATAAACGGTTCACAAACACTAATGTCTTATGTCATTAACTTAACTTAAAACACAACACTACGTGACTAGTCAATCGTCTTATAGTCGTTATTCATTTGTTTACCGGGTTGGTACAAATGAAGGCATGAATGAAATGAAAATCCTTAACTGTAAAGCTAGCTCTGAGTCTATTTACAAACCACCTAGCTAGGTAATTTAAAGATTTCCTTAGCTAATTTGCACTTTACACGCACACTCGCTCGGACAGCTCAATCGAGATATCTTAACAAATGTACATAGTTACAAATCAAAAGAGTAAAGAGTCAGTTAGTTGCTTGCCTTACGAGGTTGAAACAAATCGTCTCCTTATATCACAGTGTAAATAAACTCAATTGCATTTTGTGATGTATTTAGCGCTAGAAACTTAGTTACTTCATTTAGGAGAATATCAGACAATGTTGACAAGTTTGGAATAATTTCTACATATCAACAATTAGCATCGAAATTACATTCTATTTGCATTGGTCTGCTAATAGAAATTATATGAAGAATTTTATATTTCCAAACACATACTTGCCATTTAAAAAAGCAATTTTAAAATGACACTTCTTGTAATTGTATTTTTTACACCTTAAAAATGCCCTTAGTCATAACAAAATGTAGAAAGTTATTAGAGAACGAATTTCATATCGATAATTTGATAAAGAAAGATAGGAGTACCTACTCCCAACAGGCAAACATGTATTGATACACTAATGGACGTGCATGAAACGAAACAGTCACACACGATTGGCGTTTTACTCTCTATGCATAACCCGAGAGGCGTGATGATATATAAGGAAGTTCACTTGGATAAATTTCCTAAGGCAAGACATTACTAAACATGCTTGTGTTTCACCATTCCCCATATTATCAACTCGTTAAACACACACGGACCAATCCATGAGTAGGTAAATATACAATTTCATAATTCGACGATAAAACGAGAACGTCGTCCACTAGTCTATTAAAATTGGGTATCCACATGTTGCCTTTAATAGAGCCTTTTTAATGGCCATGTTATGTTAATTAAGGAGAAAACATCTTCCGCACGCACAAGATTCACAAAGCATCTTTATAATTTTTCTGGCAAGATGAATAGTGGCTATAAACTATGGGGCTACCACATAATTCTATCGATAATGGTGGCTAGGCGAGACGCCTACATGGGAATTAATTAACACATAGGGATAGGCACAAAGAACTAGTTTCTTGATGGTCGATGTCAACGCTACGATGGAACGGAACTATAAATGCACTATCGACATTTTTATGACATTGGATTAGACTTCAATGACTCATTCCATCTCTACGGGAGGGTTCTTAAAGGTGTGCCCACCCATAAAATGTTACCTTTGTATTGCACTTTACAATTAATTTCACCTAAGTTTCAAGGTGCGAGAAATCGCAACCAACTTTTATTTCAACGCTGTCAAATTTCACACGTTTGTGTAAAAAGAGCAATGTCCCTCGCAATGTGTAACTTTAATTATTCGAATTAAGAATTTGTTATTTCTATATATACATGCTTTATTATTTAATTATAGCTATAAAAAAATCCTATGAATCTCTAAATCAAACTAATACGTACTAAGAAAGATAAGATTTATAACTGTAACTGGTCACAAATAAAATGCTGACTGGAATTCTACCGTTGCTTTATTACGAATTATTTAATTGAGAACTCCAACATTGTATTCTTTTTTAAATTTCGAACAGTGGAACGCATCACTGACCATCATTTTAGTGGCCGTTGTAAAGCACTATTCCTCATGAATGAACCGCGGTGACCGTTCACCCATGCGAGCTACGTTTATACACGCGACACTTGTGCGTGTGTGCATGTTGGGTTTTTGTGAATGGCCACCGATATCCGGTCCTACAATATCGACTGGACTACAGGTTTTGTTATCATCTCTCGGGTTCTGTCTAAACAGAAGATATAAAAATTGTGTTTTATGGCATTTTACAACCCGCCCGATGCATGAATATCGATGAGACGTATCGAATAATGGGCTTTTTGAAAATAAAAAGTGTACGTAGGTGTCAATTCGTCGTCTCCCATTTCTCTAAACAGTAATTTAAGGACGGAAAGTAATATTATTTTTAACATAACAAAAGTAGTCCGAATCGAGAGTGGAGATTTGGGATATGTTAATTCAACTTTATTCCCGTTTGGATAACGTATTCAAGCTGCGTGGTCGCTCTCTCGGCAAAAAGCGAATAGCCGAATTTTTGGGATTGTGTCGAGGCGCTTGTACCGCTGTAAGGCGAATGATCACACGTCCGCGATTGAGAAAAGTATTTGTTTATTTCAAACATGACCGGTACCTTACCACTTAATATGTATTTTTGTGGTGATATTAATTATTTATCCATCAATTAATCGCTCCCAAACGCGATGAAATATAAAACGTTAAGCAAAAAATAATGTGCTTCATTCAAACGGAGACATACAAACCTAACTTATTAATTAAATACCATGATTGGAAGATTTGACGGGTACAAACTGAACGATAATTTTAATTTGATGTTTCGAGCCAATTCTTTATTCAATTTCTGCCAAAAACGTACATGATAAATACTAACTTCATTACATGTAATAAATTTGATTCAAACACCGAACAAAAACATGCAGACGGAAAATGGAAACAAAAAGATCCACCCTCTCACCATACGGAGACAGAGGAGCACAAAACAGGGTCTTGCCTTATCAAAATTTAAATTTGGAAAAAAGCGGGGGCCTCGTCTCATTTCAATAACCGTTAGTCGCCCCTCGCCCCTCGCCCCTAGCCCCTCGGCCAAACTATGGGTGATTGATGGCAGAGCAGAAACAATGGCCAGCCAACCGAACCACGCCGCGAATCCTAATAAACGCTTTATTTTATTTGTATCGAACAACGAGACTTGATGATAAATATCGATATCGACTTAGATTCCGAATTATTGACGCAGCTGCTGGGAATTTTAAAACAAGTTGCTAACGATCCAGGTTGAGAATAAATCTGCAAATATAAATCGCAATTCGCGCCGACTTTTTTACAAGTAATACCAACAGCAAACTGGTATGCGAGTTGATTAAACGGTCGCTATCGCTCTCGGGCTCAGTTCTCCGCTGTACTTAGATATTTCAAGATAATTTTCGTCTCATTGATAATGATTATGTTTTTTACTTTTTATAATTGTAGATCATAAGGTGTTCTCGAATGGTTTTGTTGGAACATTACTTTCATATCACTTCTCGCAGGGAAATGTGTCAGTGATAGAACGGTATTGCCACAGGTTATGATAGTTTTTGCGCCTTTAGCCTTGTTGTTGTATAACTAGTCAGCTATAGCTCTTTTAGGTTAATTACTTTATAGCTAATTTCTTTAAAAAAATATGTTATGGTATATGTAATATCAATATGCTTTTAAACAAAACAACAAAATGTAACTTTACATAAGTTTAAGTCCTAAGTCCTTTACACCTAAGTGTCCTATATATGTATATCCCCACGCCTTTCCACAAGGAAGCAGAGGTGTATAGGCAGGGCCGCCGTAAGCGGGCGTGCAAGGCGTGCACCGCACGCGGGCGCCACGTCCAGGGGGCGGCAAATGGAGCGACTCATACCTAATTCAAGTCATTGTACCCCTGACCGATCAACTCCTACGCAGAGGGCGCACATAGGATACCAACTTGGGGCGCCTGCAGCGGGCTAGCCGGTCACCGGCTAGGTAGCGCGCGACCAATAGGCAATTTATATATTTTTTTTAATTTTTCGCAATCATAATTAAGCGTCAATCATAATTCACCTCTGCCTAGCCCTTCGGGGACCCTTGTGGGAAGGCGTGAGGATATATTATTTTATTATAATTAAGCGCAAAATTACAAGGTGGCGAAGCAATCACGGAGGAAATACATTTATGATTTATGAGGTAAAAAAATCTATTGTGATTGGTAATTTCTCTTATTTGAATTACTAAGCTGTTAAATGTTAAATAAAAGCTTATTAATTATACATCAAAATTAATGCAGATTCTAAAAGTATATAGTTTCCTATCTCATATTAAAATATTTTTTATTTTTTACAAAACCTCCCAAAGAGCATTATGAGAAGATTTAATTGGTTTCTCCGATCACCAGCTCCTCGGGTGCAGGTCTATTAAATTTTGTTAAAAATTTCGGGTACCCTTGTGGGAAGGCGTGAGGATATTATTATTATTTAAATCTCAACATTCAAAATTTCGCAAATGTAAAGGCAAGAAGAGTTACCCTCATTCACGCCAGTTGATTTGTGAATATCGTAATTGTGGATTCGATCTAAGATCGTTACTCCGCACATTTTTTGAAGAGATCGCATCTCAACTGCATTCAAGCTTCCTATGACATACCTAGGATTCGCTGCCATACAATTAAGTATGCACCAATATCGCATGGTGGACAGCAACTCGATAATTCTTGCTCAGAATTTATTGCCCATCAACGCCGACATGGCCCCATTCACCTTATTACAGGCAGTTATCCTTCTTTCAATATCTTTTACATACTTTCTATACTTTCCATCTCGTGTGAACATGCTTCCTAGATATACAAATTCATTCACTTGCTCTAGAATTTGCACACTCGGTCACTTGTTCATCTCTTTCGAATACCAGAAACTTAGTCTTGTCTTAGTCTTTCACATTCTTCTTTCATTATGGTAACTAGTGACTGCAGTTCGCCCTCTGATCACGCCAGTAAAACCGCGTCATCGGCGTATTGCGGCAGTTGACAACTAAGTTTCCCATTTCCACTCCACATCCGTTCGTTTTTAAAGGCTTTCAGAAAGTTATCTAGATTTATAATGATCAGGCAGGCAAACATGATATACCATTGTTTGACCCCCCGTCTTCACATCAAACCAGGATGACATCTCACCGTTAGCCCCAACGCACGCATTGCTATCCCTATAGAGTGATTTCTCGGCATGCAGTAGGGAACTGCTCACTCCATATCCAGGCAACACGTCCCAGAGTTCCTTTCGTGCGACTCTATCAAACGCCTTCTCTAAGTCGACGAAACCGCGGAAAACTTTCTGGTTAACATCCAAAAACCTTTCCGCGCTTCCGCGAAGCGAGATGGTTTGATCCATACATCCTTTTCCTGGTCTAAATCCACATTGGGATTCCCAGAGAAACCTTTCGGATCGCACTTGCATTCTGATCCTGACGATCAGAATGCAAGAGCAATGCAAGATAAAATTTATAAAAATACATATGCTACTTAAAATAAATGTTTTATCTTGGTTGTATGGTTTTTTCCCCACCATAATGAGAAAACATTGATTATCCTTTTTTTGACAAAACTCAAGGGTAAGTAGGCGTAGGGCGGCAAAATCGGTATTGCACGCGGGCGACGAAACAGCTAGCGGCGGGCCTGTGTATAGGTAGTGCCCATACACCGACTTTCCGCAAGAGATGTATTTTAGGTCCCAACTTGACAGATGGCGAGTCCATCGCCGTTACTCAAGCACGACTATACATCCTTGAATTTCTTCTCAAACGAAAGATTCCTATAAATATTGTTAATTGATATTCATTTTTCATGCCCGTTTTATATGATTTTGGACTATTGGCCAAACATTCAGCAAGCGATTAACTGACGAAGAAGCAGCTTGCCGAGTACGGCAAACATACTGTTGCTCCCATGTTTCTAATACGTCATTTGCATAACCCCATCTGTTTAATTATTAAGATATAACTATCGAATAAATTAAAATTGTATTTGTTTAATAATTTCACCACTCAGCTTTCACACGTGATTAAATATTCATCGAACGAAATTTCCAATTGCTTAGTTAATGGTCTTACTCATTTTGAATACACTCAGCAGTCACGGTAAGTTAGCAACACGTAATATTATTAAAACTGCACAACCGGTCATTTGTCATCAACTATCATAGTATATGTAAAACTATTATTAGCAACTACAATTACACATATCACTTGCACACTAGTCCAGTAGTAGTCTGGTTAAGTACAGTGTAAAAATCTGCGTATTGGCTCATGCGTGAAATTTCACTTCTCTTGTCTATAATTATTAGTCCATTACACGCTTTGAAGCTTTTGTTATATAAATACGCGAGGATATTAATAATTAACCAACGGCAATTCTTAATATCGTGAATGAATCTGTGCTAGAGTATAGTAAAAAGGTTTTTATTCCTCAAGTTCAAATGCTTAGAAATAAGACCTACCTACTAACAAGTAACGTAAACAGGTAGGTACTTTTAAGTTTTTTTTTATATTGCGTTTATGATGCTATGTTTACGTTACTCCATACCATAGTCATGTATATTTAACATTAAAGAAGTGTATTTTTTCTTGATGCATTAAATTTGGTGCACTACCTGTATGTATTACTTGGCTCGGTTCTTCAAACTTTTTATCTGTGTGTGTTAATCTGCATGCAATTATAATTCTAATCGCTCCTAAATGACACGGTCTGCTTCGGCCATGAATAAGTGTAGGCCTATTCTATAAAAGTAGAGAACCTATTGAATCCTATTAATACTACCTGTATGGTATTTGTGGCTCACGGACGCTACGGTTGTTACCTAGTGACACTATTGGTGTAAGCATAGGTAGGTACTTTCGTGATCAGTCCCATCATTATGTGGCTTTCTATTCTGCTCCCAAGTTGGTAAAAATTTATTAGAAGTAATTCCAGCTTGCTTCAATGAAAATGAAAAATGTTATACGCTTTTAGTCAATAGATTTGGTCTTAAGGATTTTCGTGTACATTAGGCCCAGGAAGACCACGTCAAAACTACCTAGATCAAGTCAATCGGACTGGGATGGGTATGCGAAATGCAAAATGCGAAGGTGTGTCAGCATCATCAGTCATACTAGAACGGCTGAACGTGATTGGATGAAATTTGACATAGACATAGCTAGATTATTACATACATACATACATATCATCACGCCAAGTCCCTAACGGGGTAGGCAGAGAGTATAGAGCGCCAGTTCTCTCTAGACTTAAATACCTCTTTCGCTTCGTCCACATTCATCAGTCTCTTCATACATGCTCGTCGGTTTCGAGTACTCTTAACGTTCCCGTCCTTCAGAGTCCGATCTATTTGATCCAGGTAGTTGGAACGTGGCCTTCCTCTGCCTCTTCTTGCACACACTTTTGCTTTGCATATCTGTTTCGTCAATCTTTCTTCACTCATCCTTTCTATGTGTCCAAACCAACGTAACATGCCTTTCTTCATCTTTACAATCACGCCCTCATTCACGCCAGTTGATTTGCGAATCTCTTCATTGCGGATTTGATCTAATATCGTTACGCCGCACATTTTTCGAAGAGATCGCATCTCGACTGCATTCAAGCTATTTTCATACTCCCTATGACATACCCAGGATTCGCTGCCATACAATAAGGTAGGTACCAATATCGCGTTGTGGACAGCAACTCGAGCATTCTTGCTCAGACTTTTACTGCCCATCAACGCCGACATGGCTCCATTCACCTTATTTCCAGTAGTTATCCTTCTTTCAATATCTTTTTCATACTTTCCATCTCGTGTGAACATGCTTCCAAGATATACAAATTCATTCACTTGCTCTAGAATTTGCCCATTTACCGATATAGCACACTCGATCACTTGTTCATCTCTTTCGAATACCAGAACCTTAGTCTTGCCAGCGTTTAGGCGCAGCCCCTTAATTTCTAGCTAGATTATTAACACATTGAATATGTTTGATTCCAGAAAAATATTTTTTTGGTGCATAAAATGGCTGGATACAGCTAGTCCATGGGATATAAATAGAAAACATTTAGTTAAATTCTACACATACCGGATTTATATGTTTATTTGTCGACCGTCTGGTCTAGTGGTTAGAGCTCCTGACTGCGAAACTTGAGGTCGCGGGTTCGAATCCCGCTGAGGGCAGTTATTTGTGTGATGAACACAAGTATTTGTACCTTAGTCTTGGATGTCCTATGTATTTATGTATATATCTATCTATATAAGTAAATATATCGTTGTCTAGTTACCATAACACAAGCTTTGCTTAATTTGGGACTAGGTCAATTTGTGTGGAATTGTCCCAAGGTATTTATATTATAGGTATTTATATGTATACTTCCTCAACATCGTAATTATTAATGAATAATTAGTAAAAATCCGTTGATAAGGAGACTTGACATTTAACTTTATTTATTCGAATACATTTCATTAAGAACATTTTGACAATGACACTGTTTAAGTGCAGAATAACTAAATATTAAGTTGACTGAATTAATTACGAAGCAATTTAAGATGGCATATATCATAGAGATTAAAATGACATTGTACGTATGTTGATTTAAATATTATCTCCATTGGCAACATTAATTGATATTAAAATGGGAAACCTCTTAAAGTTATTACGGTGGAATATTCACAAGACTTCATTATCAACGCAAAAAGACAATCAACGTGATTTTCTAATATATTTACATTGTATTAATTAAATCAGAGAAGGCAATTAAAATACTTATGTTAATCGGAGTGCGAGGCTTCATCGCACTCAGTGTGATACCGGTCCAACATGGGTTTTTATTAAGCAACCTGTAATTAATTAATCAAACAATATTAATGGGTCCTGATGACTTTCACGACGGCGCGATGACAGATAAAAACAATTTTCTTATAGACTAAATTTAAAACCGAGGTGGTAGAGCTGTACGTGTGGTTGCCTGCGACATAAGGATAGCAAATTCGAATCTCGACTGTACCGATGAGTTTTTCCGATCTTAAGTACGGTGAATATCACACCACGAACTTTACCGTAAAGAAATCACCGAGAGGAAACCTACATACATTTGAGAAGAAATTTAAATACGTATGTTGATTATTATTATATTAGTATTAACGGCGATCGACTGGCCATTTGTCACTTTAATGGGTACGACCTACCTAAACCCCTTGGGGAGCTCTTGTGGGAAGTCTTGAAGATATATTTATATAACTCGGTAGTAACTAATTATTCAACGGTATAGGCAAAGTAACGCCTGGTTGATTTAGTACATTAGTATGGGCCTTGTATTCTTGTGCTTGATATAATGATCGCGAGCTCGATCCCCATGTAACTAGTACTGGTGCTTAGCGGCTGTGGTAACCGCTCCCGCGCCGAACGGACAGAAGAACACCGTGTAACTAACTGCTTTAGTTTCAGAAGAAATTCTAAAGACGTACGCCGGCGATATGAGAGTGCTGTTACACACCTGCCTACCCCTTTGTGGAGACCTTGTTTAGAAAGCGTGAAGATGTAAATAATATAACCTCCCAAGTGGCTTTAATTTCTCCTCCATTTGGCAATTTGAAAATGTCTGTAAAAGTAACCTTAAAGAATATTTCAAGTCCTAATTCGAGAAAGATGATAGGAAACCCGTCTGAAAGCTGGTATAAATTAATAAGATAATATGTACATACTTCCAATTACTTCCAAAAACAAGTTCTCACAAGAATAACAAAGTGGAAATCCAAAAAACTTCCTCTCGTAATTTAATAAAGAGAAAATCCCACTGGTATTTTTAACAAGTGTACCAAATTACGGCTAATCATTGTTAATCAGTGTGCCTAGCTGATATCCAAAATGGAGCCTTTTTGTTATTAAAATAATCACTTGGGCGGACCATACAAACAAACAAAAATTATGTGCAGGTAATTAAAGAAAGGGGTTCCATTTGATAATGGTCCGATAATTTCGTTCTGGCATTTATATCGAGCAATTTACTAGAATTATAACCGTAAGTGGCGTTGTTTGATTGCGTTTAGATACTTAAAATTACTATGATTTATTGCTGGTCGTAAATTTAAAAGAAAAAGAAATAGATGGATGTATAAATGAGCTTCAAAGTGCAAACACTGGCGACGATTAAATAAAAAACAAATTGTCTCCAATCAATTTAGAATACGCTTCATAGCCCATGAACAAAGAGGCCAGAGTGCGATGCTGAAAATTTCATTTGGCCCCAATTAGATGGTTCTAAAATTGAATTTAGTGACAATTATACCCGGGTATCCGGATACGGGCCGGTTCGCACAGCCTCCGAGTGACAGAGAGCGTTATCGCGTGCAAAGGGGAAACAAGACAAGCAACAAGTGGGCCTTTTGAGCAATTAAAAGCGGGTTTTAATTAGTAGGGGAGGTTGATTATTAGCGAATCTCGGCCGCTTTAGGGCTTTTCAGTGGAATGTAAACCACTTCAAAATTGGGGGAGCACAACTCGATGACATTCCACTTTTGTTTGAACTTTGATTTGTCCTTGATGTGATGTAAACTTTTTAATTAGTTTTAAACCTTTTTGCGGTTTATGACCACAATTAATAAAACCTTATTTCTTTCTTATTCAATTTTAGAGCAAAAAAATAGCGAGTCAAGATTAATTTAAACTTAAGACTTAATTTAAAGATAAAGTACTTGTGACACTTCGAGCTTTATAGTGAAGGAAGAATGTCCTGAGGAAGCCTGAATATGATTAAGGAAATTCTATGTCGTATCTATGTAGTCGTGTTC
Organism: Drepana arcuata; assembly: GCA_016069955.1. Classification (NCBI taxonomy): domain Eukaryota; kingdom Metazoa; phylum Arthropoda; class Insecta; order Lepidoptera; family Drepanidae; genus Drepana; species Drepana arcuata. Next base: position 38,778 of record JACCPG010005212.1, read on the forward strand.
GATAAACGGCGAGACTCACTAACTGTCACATTGGCACCTATTTGAAATAGGGTTTTGTCCACCTCTCTTCAAGGTCTGTTGTGGGAAGACATACAGCTTATAAGGCTTTTATATGGGTCCTGACATAAATAGCAGAGCCTTGGGTTGCTACCTCAATATTATATTCACATAGTATGCATGCGTCATAAGCTTGTTTGAACAGTAAGGCACAATGGATTCCCCGTTCAGAATCAATTAAATTCAAACAAAAAAATCATTGGCGATGACCGCCGCGTTACAAATCAGTCTTGATTTCGCAGACTAGTCACATTATTCGGACACCACGGCATCTAAATAAAGATGGAAAATATTAACACATTTGTCGAAGTCATAATAATATTCGTCGGTATATGCTAACGCACTGCCTCTCAATTCTTGTTTGATACTTAGCTTTTCTTGATATGTCTGCATTTCCTTATCAAAAGACTCCCGGGGGTGTGGGTGGTGTGAGGACGGGGCGGGCGTGTGTGTGCGTGTGGAGTTCCGTGTGCGACGAGTCATCTATATGTGTTAATACGTTTTCTTTTTACCAATTTTTAGAGTGTCCCTAATTTTAAATGGATAAGTAATAAATATTTTTTGGTGAATAATCCTAAAAAATTTGAAGTGGTTTTGGCAAAGTTGAGACTGTAGGTAGACCCGACGTAGACTGTTACAATGTTCTTTTTAAAACTTGATGTGCTTTGTCAAATTTAAAGTCAAGTATCGATGTTACAACTCATCCACCTTGAATAACGCCTTCTTACAAGGGATAGGCAGAGTTATGAAGGTAGTACCCACAATCCAACTTTCTGCCAGAGATACCAACATATATTTTAGGTCCAAACGTGTCAGATGGCGGGTACATCGCCAAATTTAGAAATAATTATTATAAATTAGAAATAATAACCTAAATATAACTATGTAAAAAAATACTTACAGTCTCAAGAAAAATAAAACAATCATTGTCACCCTAGCGAGCGTCTTCGCTGCACACTACTATAGCTTGCATATTATTTGGGCCCACACACTCACATAACCTATGTGTGAGTCACTTGCTATTCACGATTTTCGCATCGATGGTGTTGGTATTGATTTCGTATTGTCGTTAGCCCGCGACATGTAAAAGAAAGGGGTCTTAAGGAGACGTCACACTTGTTAAGGAGTGGCGTAAAATCTAGCCGGTTTGTGGTATGTGGCAGTGGGCGCGCGACGTGTGTGTTTTTATCTTCTATCGGGTTGATGTGTTAATTAGTGGAATAGTTCGGTTGATAGCTGTTTTGACATTGAATTCATTTTGATACTGTAGCGTGACAGCTTTTAAGTCAATCGTTTTATTTAATACTTGCTCAAAGTACCTCGGTCTGTACCAATGTTTTTTTTTTTATTGAGTACAGTGATTTGTCACAACACGAGCTCTGTGACGTAGATGACACATGAAAGTCAAAGATGGTAGATGTTATAGTGGTTTTTTAGGTGGCAAACGAGCATATGATACGCCAGACGGTAAGCGGTTATTCAATAATTCTAACACTATATCATTATCATTCGCGCGTAGCCGACCTAATTCTACACTCAATCATACCTTATTTATGACTATGTAATACTAAATATATATAGACGTAGGTAACCGCTTACCTCCAAGCGGGACGCATAAGTATGCCAGCTCAGTGGTAAATACAAAAGTATGTATATTGGAAACTGTATGTATAACAACACGCGTCGAATTATAAGCGTTGACAAATTGGCAAGTATGAATTTAAAACGTATGATAAATTCCACAGTTCACAGAAGTGTTTGCACTTTGTAAGATATTAGTGGTAATGGCCGGTCTTTTGGTAGATTGATACATGGTAACGAGCGTGCATATTGGCGATTAAGAACTTTGTCTAGCTGACAAGAAACTTGCCTTAAGACGTCATACCTGTTTGTCGGGTCGGTAAGCTATTTTCGCTATTATTAATTTGTTAGACGCTTGTATTTTTCAAAAAGTTCTTTACTGTTTAATTCGTGTTCGATATGTTATCCGAATATAAGAAATAAATTAGAATAAACATAGCTTTTTTTTATTTGAGTTCAATAAAAAGATGCATTTCGTCTTTAAGTATTCTATTATTGTATAACTGTCATAACATATTTTAGATTCGAACTACAGCCCTTGTTTCAAACTTCAGTTGTTTCGTAAATTCCTCTTAATCTATAGGAAATCCAATAAACTGATTGTGTCAATATTGACACTTACGATATAGAAAAAGAAGCTTTTCAAAATAAATAATAATAATA
>JACCPG010005216.1:0-54129 GCA_016069955.1 Drepana arcuata
TTCTTTTATACATACATACATATCATCACGCCAAGTCCCTAACGGGGTAGGCAGAGAGTATAGAGCGCCAGTTCTCTCTAGACTTACATACCTCTTTCGCTTTGTCCACATTCATCAGTCTCTCCATACATGAATTTACATATATACATTTTATATAACTATAAAATATTGCTATATATATATACATAATATATTATTATATTATATTATATATATAAAATATTGCAATATTTATTAGTGACCAATTATGTTGTATTGGAAGATCCGATTCTCGATTATTACTTTGGAACTGCACCACCGTAACCACCTTACAGAAGATCCCAGCCGAATGCTCCGTATATTGCCTCCGGGAAATGTTATTATTCCAGCAGTTACTTTTCCGGAAATTCATATGAAATGGCTGTGCTAGCAGAAGCGGAATGACTTCGTTCATACTGCTAGCACAGCAATCCATCCATCATAAGGTTGGACCAGTGATATCTCTGCTATTGCTTACGCCTTCAGGCTTCTGGCTTCAGGTGGTTTACCATCGCGGGATGTATGCTTACTTACCAGTAGTAGGTATTATAAAAAAACAGCAAATTTGTGTGGGTTCGTCGCATAATTAAAAATTCAAGCGGAATCTTAAAAAAAACCCTCATGAACTACTATGGCGCTACTCACTCTCATGCCTGTTCCAGCAACCCAAACTAGCTCACTGCCTAATTATTAACGCAAAGTATGCATAGAGCCGCCAAAACCCCCGCAAGAAGGTCCATAAGTCGCTTGAAGCGAATCCTTGAGCGGCTTACCAATGTAATCTCTTCACAGGTCACTCATGACGTCACGGCTCGAGGATTTGTTTTTATTCAAAGGTATACGGACAAAGGATCACAGGTTTACCGGAAAAAAGATACTTTAATATTTTTTTAGGTTTAGTAGTTGTGATCAGTTGTGGCGATACAGTTTGGTACGATCGATTCATTTATACACACATCTCATACGAGCCAAGCTCTCTCTGACTGGTTTGCAAACACGTACATGTTTTAAGTATATAATAACAAGCTTTATATCCAAAACATGAATATACTTCTTTATTTTTTGGTTTGGTCTCTCTGCCTACCCCGTTAGGGACTTGGCGTGATGATATGTATGTATGTATGTATTTTTTGGTTTGGTGGTCTTTAAAGTTCTACTTATATAGTCGTTTACGAAAACAATTCTCTGCTCGTCGTTTCAATATGGCGGCAGCGAGCTGTCAAAATTCGCGCTAAATGAATCCTTCGAAACATTGGCTTGCGACAAAAATTATTTGCTATTTCATATATCGAATTGATACATATTAAAATTATAATCTCTTTTGGAGTGTTTTGATATAAGTCATTTTACCTCATGCAATTAAAACAATTATATAAAACAAAAATTTTTAATTATACATAGAAATGTATGTCAAATAAGATGCCATAGTCTGCAAGAAGACGAAGACCACATTCCAAGTACCGAGATTAAATGGATCAAGAATGGATGCGGTAAGATTACTTGACAAAGATGAATCGAAAGTCTGAAACATAGACAACTGGCGCTTTTCATTGTGTACCAACCTCAAAAAGAGCTCGGCGTTATGATGTATATTTATAAATCTATGCATTATTTCTAATTGTATATATAATTTGCGCGAAAACCAACCAAAATGCAAGTATCGTGAGGCTTAAATTGATGTGTTATGCTGTTACAATATTGCATCGTAAACATTTAAACGATAATTGCAACAATCTATTCGTGCAATCAGTTTTCTATATCGATGTTGTTTGTGAACTATCATTACGACAGTCACTATTTATTGGTGACTAGATTTCCTAAGGCTTAGATACCCTGCCTGCATACGTCTGAGAAGCAATTCAAAGGCGTATGTATTTATTTTTATTTATTTATTTACAATTAGCACGACAACGTGGTCATTTACGCTAATGTGGAGGTATAAGTTAAAAATAATACATATGAACAATAATAAAATAATAAAATAATATAAAAACAATAATAAATAAGGTATAATAATAATAATAAGGTAATATAAATGTATTACCGAAAAGAAGATGGCCTTCTTTCTGCGTATGCCAGACACTCATTCAAAATCACCTTCCATTCACCTGCCAGCACATCACATTCAGGATTTACACTTGAGTCCAGGAGGGCATTGTGTATAGTCGTGCTTGAGTAACGGCGATGAACTCTGTCACGTTGGCACCTAGAAGATATCTCTGGCGGAGAGTGGGTGTATGGGTATTACCTATACACCTCTGCCTACCCCTTCCGGGACCCTTGTGGTAAAGCGGGATATATTATATTATAGAAGAGTTAATTCACTTTCGTTGCAAAGAAAAGGCGAAAGGAAAATAAGGAAAAGACCATTTTGATTCAGTATAAAAGTACGCATAAAAATCCAACAAAATGTGAGAGATCCTACTTCACACGATTCCAGCTTGCAGTCGCAGGATATCATAAAAGATAGGGTTACCACTCGTAACGTGAATGGCTCTTAAAGTATTGAGTATCGGCTAGTAAATGGAATATTCCCGGCAAGTTGGTGTCGAGTGGTCCGACGAGTATGTTGGTAATGTTGGTATTTGATTACTTTCATCACCTTGTTTGTCAAAGGCTATGTGCAACGCACGCCGAGATACCAGTGAAATGCGACAATGTCTATGTTTGGCTATTCATGTCTCCGGCAAATTGAAAACCATCTGTTCTGAATATTTAAGGCATTTTAAACCTTATCATGTTCTATAAAAGGCTTAAAGTTGCATATAAGGTAGTAATTTAGTCGCTAATCGCAACCAAGTAAAGCTTAGCGTCAAGTTTATTCCTGGTGTTGTGTAATAATGTGTCACTTCATCAATTCGAGTTAACTTGAACGTACAGTAGCTTAATTAGTGATTTGAGTCGTAAACCCTTTATAATTAGATACTTATTTGCTTGTCACGTCGCGGCATCGTGTCCTGTCCCTTTATAGGCGTATTTACATAGCCAGCCAGTTTACCTACACAGAGGTGGAGGCAGTCTCGCTCACGTCATTCGACTAAGGGCTAATAGTCAGAGGTCTTGGCTGCGAAGCTTGAGGACGCGGGTTTGTGTGAAAACACAATTCGTACTTTTGTTTAAGATAATCCTATAATTGTTCTGCGTCTATAAGCATGTATATATATCGTTGTCTGCTCCCATAGTACAAGCTTTGCTTGGTTTAGGACTAAGTCAGTTAGTGTGGAATGGTCCCTTGGTATTATTATTATTGAAGACATTCACTGCCAAATTCGTTGCTTTTAAATGCAAGACATGCCGTTAAAAGCATGCGTCGTCAACTAAGTACTAAATTTAAAATTAGAATGCAAATTGTATGTATAAAAAAGCGTTTGTGTAAAAGCGAATTTATTGCAATCATTTTAAGCTTCAGTTTTATATAGATATACTATTCTGCGCCAGTACCAGCAGAAAATGTCAATAAGATAGGATTGCTTAAATTGTGGGATACTATATTAGCTGTCAAGTTGGAACGTCGTCGCCAACTGATCGTAGAGCGCGATTGTAACTTCACTATCTCGAGTCACTCCAATAGTCGATAGTTATCCGGGTTGAGATATTTTTGCCGACGACGAATTCACTACGTGGCTAATAAAGAGTACGAATATCACCAGCTGTGGCCACTTCATTCCAAATTTCATCTAAATTGGTATTACGAGTGGCAAGCATAAATGAACTCACATTCATACAAACTTGTAATGAATATAGTAAATGCTTTTGGAAGCACAACGACTTCTAGACTTCGTACTAAAGTCCTCATTCTCAACATCATCCTATCTCGTCTGAGATTATGATAAGTCCGCATGAGCACAAAAATGCAAGGAATTTAAAACTTCTTTAAAGAAATGTAAAAACAAGTAAAGGTTATTATAATAATAATCGCTGTCTCACCCACCTTCAATTGGGTGAAAAATAAAAGTTGCCCAAACACGATCGTAGCGCCACCTATCTTGTCCAATTGGTAATACACACATCACCAATATCAATCCAGCCGCTGGGAGGAGTTCAGTCACTTTCGTAGAGATGAGTATTTTTATATAAATAAAGATGTATTAGTATTCTAAAACGAGCCCGTTGAACTTAGACTTACATATAAAAATTTAATATAAAAATATGTCAACCGTGTTCTCCTCGAAACGTTATTAAACTAACCCTTAATAAACCAGATTAAGTTTGAACAAGTACCGTATTCAGAGGCGGTAGTATGGCGGAACCACGTTGGCACTGTAACATTATCATATTATAATTTGGCTGGAGCAAGGCTGTCGCACGTAATATCACATTATACGCGCTTCTGACACGACATGACTGCATTGCGCGTTCATTACTGTTATCAAACTTAACTACACCGCTCTTCAATTATCACTTTAAGTCAACTCATCCTGTGACGTCATGGAAATAGCACGAGAGCTGCCTAAAATCTGAAATAAATATTATTCTTTATTTCAAATACATCTTACAGATTACATTTTTAAATATATAGCGGTTTCTGTTAAGAAAACGTCTTATCACATTTTCACATTTCTTATATCATTCTAATTAAATGTTCTATTTACATGTATACATACATACATACATATAATCACGCCTCTTTCCCGTAGGGGTAGGCAGATACCACTTCTTTCCACTTGCTACGATCCTTACATACTTCTTACATGCTTTTCGGTTTAGGGTACTCTTGACCTGACCATGACCTTTTTTCAAGACGTCCCTAATTTGGTCTAGAAACGTCCGCCTAGGTCTACCCCTTCCAACACTTTCATTCACACTCGCCTTATACACTTTTTTCGTCAATCGTTCTTCATTCATTCTCTCGACATGGCCAAACCATCTCAGCATACCTTTCTCATACATATATACATATATGATAATATATCTATCCTAGTCATATCCAGTTATATCTAGCTATATTCAATGTATTGTCTATGGACCAAATTTATTTTAGATTAGGACTATTTACGACGACGACGGTGTTGTCTAGTCGTTAGAGCTCCTGACTGCGAAACTAGAGGTCGCTGGTTCGAATCCCGCTGAGGGCAGATATTTGTGTGATGAACACGAGTATTTGTGCCGTAGTCTTGGATGTCATATGTGTTTATGTATATATTCATCTATATAAGTAAATATATCGTTGTCTAGTTACCCATAACACAAGCTTTGCTTAATTTGGGACTAATTCAATTTGTGTGGAATTGTCCTAGGTATTTATTATTATTATTTAAATTTGTATGAAATTATCCTCAGATATAAGTGATTAAATATCTGCCTAATTAAATTCTTCGTATCAACAAAATGGCTGGTATTACTGATCCCTTATAATAAGCAAAGATTGTAAAGTATTTAATGTACGTGCTTGTTATAAGAACCGGCTCACATTATATGGAAGTAGATATTACTCTTAATAAAAGATTTCTTAGCTCAGAGTAAAGTCATAAAGCTATCTCATTAGCCGGCAATAAAACAATATGCGATTTTTAAAATACTTTGTCTAAGTTAAGTCTATTTTCTGCTAGCCGGGTAACTTCTCATCAGAAAAATCGAAACAACTTGCAAGTTTGTGTTTTGTAAGGATTATCAGAAAATGCGTAAATTTGTATATGTGATACTTCGGTATTGTAAGCGTAAATAGGCTGCCGTAACAGGTTTCCATTGGATGGGCCGTATGCTTGTTTGCCACTCTTGTAGTACTAAAAAAAGGAATATTTAGGATAACGGGATATAATTCAAATGTCTTTTGATAGTGAATAATACCTCATACTATTAAACGACATTTGACCTAGGCTACGATAACCGCATACCATCAGACTTACCGCTTCTTAGCCACCTAACTGTATAGTATTAGTCCTTAGCAAACATCATTACGATTTTGTGGAAATGAGCTTCCGCTAGTGGCGAAAACCGCATAGCGTAAATGTATCGCAGTTGTGTTAATTGTGTAACATTTACTCTGTGGTTAGCGATCATGTTAATGAACTGCCATAAATGGCTCATTGTCATCAAACACGTTTACGAGGCATATTGTGGGTTATGTCATGTCATGCAGATTATGACCACGAATCACTAAAACATCCCCGAAAAGTAGGGAAAATTTAACTATGTATTTGCAAGGTATATTTTATTTCTCAGCCGTATGTAGGTTTTCATGTTTTCCTTGAGGTACTAATTTAGGTTGTCGATAGTCGATAGGCGACCGTCTGGTCTAGTGGTTAGAGCTCTTGACTGCGAAACTTGGGGTCGCGGGTCCGAAACCCGCTGAGGGCAGATATTCGTGTGATGAACACGAATATTTGTACCTTAGTCTTGGATGTCCTATGTATTTATGTATTTATTTATCGATTTAAGTAAATATATCGTTGTCTAGTTACCATAACGCAAGCTTTGCTTAATTTGGGACTAGGTCAATTTGTGTGGAAAAAAAAATATTGTGATGTGACAATTTATTGCACTTACATTAAATTAATCCTGAGAAACGTGTGAGTATAGACTTTGGTTTGATCCTACACATCCGCTCTTTGCATGCCCAAATTAATCTACACTGTTTTTAAAAACCATTAATCATAATTTTAAAGGCGGTCACATGTCGATTGGTTGAGCGTCCGGTTGCCAGAGAACTAACAAATACTTTGCCATGAGATTAAATATTATTCATTTAAAGTTGGGTCATGATGCCTGCCTGGCATCCATTCGCTGGGCAAGACTTATTTGTATAAAGATTGTTTGCATGTAAAGAGGAAGAAAAATTAATAAAGTTTTAATTAAAATATATACTCCTAGAGAAAACGATTTTTAGCTGTTTCGGAGATACAGTCAATTAAAGAAAAAACTCCACGCGTCTTGCCACGAAGGTCCCTGAGGGGTAGGCAGAGGTGTATAGTATCCACACACCCAGTTTCCGCCAAAGATATATTTTAGGTGCTAACGTGACATATAGCGAGTCCGTCGCCGTTACTCAAGCAAGACTAAACATACGCCTTCGACTTTTCTCTCGATGTTTTCCTTCACCGTAAAGCTCGAGGTGTGACTAATCACTGTACTTAACGATATTTTTAAAGGCTATGCTATTATGCTAACCTATTATATAGGTGACGTCACGCTTTACGCCATATTCATATTCAATGAAGCCTGACACATATAATTACTATATTAGTTGTTTAACTATTCAAATATGATGTTAGTAAATAGACCGGGGACAAATTGGAAGCCTAGTGATATTAATGCACCTGACACTGACGCGACAGTCGTACACGGCGTAGACTCGACAAGGTTGTCATTAATTTTACATACCTACTGATGTTTGTCATAGTATAGGATGCCTTGAGGTAAATAATGCAATTAAAACTGTTCTTATTTATACCACAAAGGTGGTAAACACGCATGAGTTCCGCCTGGTGGTAAGTAGTTTTCGCCGCCTATCGCGCGCTGCCCTGCCCTCGCTGCGCTATTCTGCATGAAACTTTAACGCCCTTCAAAAACTCCATGCTGTACTCTCTATGGAAAACCTTAACGGGGAGCTTTCCACAGCCTGAGCGTTGGCGGAAAGGAAACTCATTCGAAATACGAGATCTTTCTGGTTCTCAGGTATGGGGATGAATTCCCCGTCGATGGCGAGATGTGCGGTCGTGGAAGGTAGTGGGCATCATGTAACGAACATCATGCCGAACGAGCCCCGAACGATGCGAACGCTTACTATGTTCGAAATGTCATCCATTTTTTTAAACGACGCTTCTAAGCTGATTAGTAATATGCAAATGTTTGAAGCAAATAAAATTTTGAACTAAGTAGCTGTATAAAATCGTGAGATGTCATTGTATAAGAATCTCGATCGGTAAAAAAGTCTCTTTATCACTATCGCTTTTTCCATTTTCTATTCTACTCGCATAAAATGGAGATAAAAGCCAAAGATATCTTTTGTTTTAAATGTGAACATAAAGGAAAACCTCCTTTATTATTCCATCGTTAGTAAGCAAAAGGGAAGTAGGTTATTGGTATTAAAAACAGTACTTTTACGGAAATATCTGTACATTTAAGCTTTCTTTAGAGAAGCGTTACGAGAGGTTTCGTATTTAGCAATATTGAAATAAAATTATAATAGCTATGGGCCGAGTGGTTCGACTACGAGCCACTGCCAATGAGTTTAGTCTAAACTTATATACCTACAGTGATTAGTCACACCACGAGCTTTACGGTGAAGGAAAACATCGTAAAGAAACCTGTATACGATTGAGAAGAAATTCAATGACGTGTGTAAAGTCGTGTCTGTGAAATGGCAATTGACTCGCCATCTGTCTCGACACCCCTCACCGGGTGAAACTAGCTATTATTAAACTTATTATTATTATTAGCTCTATGTTTTAATCTGTCTGTCATCTGTTACGTTGACACCTAAACTAACAACTAAAATATAAGTGGTTCTGGCGGAAAGTGGGCGTGTGGGTACTACATATACACCACTGCCTACCCCTTCGGGGACCCTTGTAGGAAGACGTGAGGATATATATTATTTTATATGTTACAGAAGGTGAGTCTTATCGCCGTTACTCAAGCCCCTTTACACCTTTGAATTGCTTCTCAGGTGTATACATGTTTCCTCTCGATGTTTTGCATTCACCGTAAATGGTGTGACTTATAACTTATGTTCATAAAACTGCAATCTTTGTGTTCACGGCTCATGTTTTGTTCCATTAAACACATTCTACAAATGAAATCAAATTCTACGCGGACAAAACCGCGGGACACAGCTAGTTTTAACATAAAGCTTTCAATAGAAACCCTCGTTCGTTCATGTTCACTCACTTTTCACATTTTTCTTTACCATTTCAATTTGTACGTGACTCTCGGAGTTAATTAGAGCAATTATGAGATCCACTGGGTTTTGTGCCGGTACTTACATTCTAGCATTCAAGAATAGCCATTGTGGAAAATTAAATTAAGTTGAAAATATTTTCACGTTGACGTTGTTTTATTGTACCTCATTGTTTCTGTAAGACTATTTTATTAATACCTGAGTGCAAGGGCCATGCAATTATTATAGCAGGTACTATGTTTCCCCAGTGATTTCACCCGTGTATATATAATAATATATCCTCACGCCTTCTCCACATAGGTCCCTGAAGAGGTAGGCAGTGGTGTATAGGTAGAGCTTACACGCACTTTCCGCCAGAGACATATTTTAGGTGCCAACGTGATAAATGGTGAGTCTATCGCCGTTACTCAAGCATACATACGTCTTTGAATCTCTTCTCAAACGTATGCAGGTTTCCTCTCCATGTTTTCCTTCACCGTATAGCTAGTGGTATGACTAATCACAGTACTTAAGTTCAGAAAAATTAGTACAGTACAACAGTGCAGGCAACACAAAGATAGCAACTTCGAATCCGAATTTTCATTCAAGAGATCAATACTTTTATCCTCAGGATCTATCCTATCAGGATCCTGTTTCTTAAATTAATTAAATTATTCCTTTTCACATCCACACGCTTCCAAATTATATTTAATATTCCTAATAAACCTCTTTTTGTTGCAGGTATGGTGTTCAGAAAAAAATTACGAAGAAAATGGCGAAAAGTTAATTATGCGAAGAAAAATATTCAATTTTTGACTAGAGTTAATTAATAAGAATTTATGGAAGATGAGAGCCAGAGCATTGTCTACGCTCGGGTTAATCAAATGTCAACGACAGTAATGAGTAAAGTTGGCAGATGTCGACACATTATCATGATTTTGCTCAGAACAATAACTAACGTTTGAAATGCGGGCTCATGAACAAATTTGAATAAGAAACAAGAGGTACATACCGACACCAAATATTCAACATTTACAGTCAATTCAATTAGGGCCAATTGTAATGAGACTGCCGTAAATAATGAAATGAATGATGACGTCACGTATCATTTAAACGTCTGTCAATGTGTGTATTCCACGCCATTAACTTACCTCTACATATAATAGGCTCCGCGGAAACACACGTTAATGATCGTATTCATTGTCTCGTGCAATTAACACAAACGCGTCTGAATGTCAAATAAATTGCTTCAAATGCCAGACGTGAACCGTGACTTAAAGCTGTACGCCGGTTTAGATAAAGCGTATAAAAATTGGCTTTATTACGCTTACGGCTTGGTGCGGCAAAACCGACGTTTACCCCTTCGGAAGCTGGCGATATCAAAAATAATAAGCACCGGATAGCGCATCAAGTGTCATACAAATTTGTTTCGTGTCAGCATTGCTTTAAGGCTTGAGATTGGATGAGGAGCTATGGCAGTTAAGTCGATAGGAATCTAGTTAGGAACATAAGCGCGAAGACATCTTTGATGTGCACCCTTTCGCCTCAAGCACGAAATGCTCTCATAGATAAAGTGCATTTCGATATTAGAACTTTGAAACACAGTTTTAAAGTGAAATTTACGGTATGAAATTGTTTTGTTCGTTCAAAGGATGGCGTGTCGTTCCCTTGTGAACTGTGAAAATAGAAGGGATGAAGTATGCAGTAAGTTACGCTTTTTATGTTGGATTGTGGAAGGCTTGACGTCGGGTTTTAAAGGTAAAATGATTTGATTTCTATTGGTTCGTAAAATATTTTGCACAACTCTCAAATAAAATGTTTTTAGGATATATTTATGTTTACTCGTATATTTTATAGTCGAATTTCATGCATCAGGACTATATTTATACTATGGATTATTTATTATTGGATTTTGAAATATATCGCGAATTCAAGGTTGGGAACATCTAGAGTACTTAAAGGCGACGTGGTCTGTAGGTCTAATGGGAATTGGCGCCCTCGAGTAGTTGCCTGCGACAAAAAGATCGCAAGTTCGAACCCCGACTATACCAATGAGTTTATTTGACCTTAGGAGAACGTCTGAGAAGCAATTCAAAGGCGTATGTATGTCGTGCTCGCTTGAGTAACGGCGACGGACTCGCAATCTGTCACGTTGGCACCTAAAATATATTTCTGGCGGAAAGTGTGTGTGTGGGTACTACCTATAAACCTCTGCCTACCCCTTGGGGGACCCTTATGGGAAGGCGTGAGGATATATGTATCGAAAGTATAATCTTATGTGAGCGATATAAACATATAGTATACACGTGGAACCTCAAGTTTTGACAATAACCACAAAATGACTCAAGAATAACAAACGCTTTGAAACAACTTGTAAATCGATATAACAATGGGAATGTTTTAACAAGAAAATTGACCTGTGAACTATGTAGGGCGGGCGTGCAAGGGTCTCCTAACTCTGCAACTAGTTTACCATATTGTGATTACCCTCGAGGCACAACTTTGAGAGTACAAATGTTAAAATGGATTCCACAACAACTGCTCTCATATTGATTCTACGTATCTTGTTTTGTTATGATTGTAGCGTCGCAACTTTGTAAGAGTGGGTATAGATGCCATCCACGAAGACGTGCCCAACTATTAACCTTATAGTTTATATTGTAAGTGTGCAACCTTCCACTAATGTTTGATTATTTTCGGTACACACTGATTACTTATGAGTGCACACGCACACTACAATCAATAAAGTTGGGTCATACTTCCCGAATTCTGCGATCCCTCGACTAGAAATTGGTGGGGCGCATCGTCGTGGATGGCACTATCTATAGTTCAGAACAATGTCGGATCAACCGGAACTGGACTAATGGTGTTGCAAGCGCCCATTGGCGGCGGTAACCGCTTCACATGTGAACAGGCGGACCGCATGTGTGTTTAACACCTTGTTGTTTAAAAAAACCGGTCTAGTGCGAGTCGGACTCGCGAACGAAGTGTTCCGTACTATAAATACGGCAAAAAATAGCGGTCTTTTCTTTGGGAGCTCTACTTAATATAAATGAATATTTGTTTAATTTTTATTGAATTTTATTTGAAATTTATTTTTGAAGCGAATATATAACTGAATATTCTGTGAATATTTCAAGTGTCTACCTGTTACCGTTATCAATATCGAGCAAAGACGAGCAAAAATATAACCCCCCTTAATATTTTTTTGTATTTGTTTTTTTATAGCGGCAACAGAAATACATCATATCTAGGTAGTTGAAACGTAGTCTTTCTCTGCCTCTTCTACACACTCACTAATATATATGTTACGACAATATCATATACGGATGTGGGTTGAATAATTGAAAATAATAATCCTTAATTGAAATATATTAGTAGAATCTATTTCGTCAATATAAATACACTTACCCTTAATATATTAGTACATACGTTAATATCGGTTCTCTCTATCCGTACCATGATGCCATAATGCAATCGCAATTCAATAATGTTTAAGGGCCAGACGTATATTACATCTATAAATCTGTCCCTTTCTCACATTAGCATAATGATGTAAATAGCACGTCATGTCACCGCTCCTGCTTGCAAATACCTATTGAATAACAGTAATTTGTGGTTTGCATGTAGTTATGTCTGTATGTAGGTAATTAATGTAATGGAACATTGGATCAGAGATCATGTTGGATCACGTAAATAGGTGAATGAGAAACAATATGTTTACTTAATTAATTAGAACTGGCACCTAATATATTTTTGGCGGAAAGAGGGTGTGTGGGTATTACTTATACACTTCTGCCTACACCTTCGGGGACCCTTGTGGGAAGGCGTGAGGATATTAATTAGAACTGTTAACGTCAGACATCTTGAATCCTCATTTAATAAGTCCGCATCGAGCCTTACGGGGTAGGCGGACCTCTTTCCTTTTATCTCTTTTCATGATTCCCT
Source organism: Drepana arcuata (assembly GCA_016069955.1). Classification (NCBI taxonomy): domain Eukaryota; kingdom Metazoa; phylum Arthropoda; class Insecta; order Lepidoptera; family Drepanidae; genus Drepana; species Drepana arcuata. Next base: position 12,785 of record JACCPG010005216.1, read on the forward strand.
CCATACGTGCTCACCAGTTTCAAGGACCCTTGACGTTTCCATCCTCTTCTAAATTTAAACATTGAATAAAAAATTATGAATAACGTATTAATATTACACATGTGAAAGTTTGTGAGGATGTCTGTTCCTTCTTCACACAAAAACTACTGAATGGAACCGGATGAAATTTTTCAGAAAGATAGCTTATTAGCTGGATTAACACATAGGATATGGTTTGTTCCAGAGATAGGCTCTAAGAAAATACAACGAGTGGAATCAATTTTTACGCGGATAATACATTGGGGAATTACTGGCATTGTTAAAAAAAAGTGCCTACACGACATTCGTCCATATAAATTTTACGTTGATTCAACCGTGGGGAAATGCTGGCGTTGTTATACAAATATATAGCCCTTGACATGTGTGGTAAGAACGGTACATGACATTCGTCTATTTACACCAATATGTATAAAATACACAATTTCTCTCGCATTTATATTAGTATGACTACTATAGGTAGGTACTTAATAAATGTAGCGAACACACTGAAGTCGTCAAAACCGGATGATCGGATTATTTGTAAACCGGATCGCGAGTCTTATCCTGTTACCTCCGCGCACTTGTTATCATACCTTGATACTTGTGTAGCTTTGGGATCCTATCGGGTGGGTATTCTGACACGTGCTAGGGATTAAATTTATTCTAAACACAGATTATGTTCTGATGTGATTAGATGTAATCTACATTTCTATTTATAATTTCCCATAAGTGTTTTTCTCGGTATGAAATATCTGCATTAATACTGTATTAAAACTGTATGTTTGATACGCCATTTTGAAGATTATTTTTCCCTCTAATGACGAAAAATAAGTTCATCGTTTATATATAGGTATTCCTATATAAATCTTTACATTATTTGCAAAAGTAATGGAATGAAATCACCTATTAATATTTACATTATTTCGGAGTGAATGACGGAGCAATATTTTATTTAAAAAAATATATACTCACGCTTTCCCACAATGGTCCTCGAAGGGGTAGGCAGAGATCTATAGGTAGAACCCACACACCCACTTTCAGCCAGAGATATATTTAAGGTGCCAACGTGACCGATGGCGAGTCCATCGCCGTTATTCAAACACGACTGTACATACGCCTTATTTCTTCGCAAACGTATTCAGGTTTCCTCTCGATGTTTTCACAAATCAAGTAAAACAATATGTATTATCAAATACCCCGGTTACAGATCGTGTTACGATGTCTAACCGGAGAGTCCCTCACAGGGCAAGTGAAAAGAATAGAGCGCCAGTTCTCTCTAATCTTACAGACCTCTTTTGTTTCAACCGCATTCATCAGTCTCTCCACACGGAATCTCTGGTGTCGAGTACTCTTGACATTCCCATCCTTCAGTGTCCGATTCTTCTAGTTCCTTTATCTCGGTGTATTTATACATCAAAAAGCGTGAATCGTTTTATTCTCGTTGGCCGGTGATCGGTAACTAAAAGTTCACGTATCCCAATCTCCTATACGAAACACAAATTTTTCGGTACAAAAAAAAAATATTGTAACGCATTATAATTTGACGCATACTTCGGTTCTACGTTATTTATATATGCCTGAAACTTTTCTATGTACGTATCGATTTGATATTATAGGATAAAAAGTGCCAATTTTGATTTACAACATATTACCGACGTTATTCCCTTAATACGCGGAGTTGTAACGAGTTGCGGATTTTGAACCAAATTGGTTCGACTCGAGTCAACCGAATTCCATAAAGTATGTATTGTTGTTTTATGCTTTATTACGTTTTGTTACTTTGCGTTCCACCGATTTTCGCGTGATTCGATATGTTAATCAGATGGGGGAATAAATTGATAATCGATTCAAACTCGTTGTCGTGTTTATATTCGATTTTGAATATTGATTTTAAATCTCACAGTGTTCAATGATATTGTTCTTTTATGTTTATCTTTGAAATAAAATGTATGTCTTGTGTCTTCTTCCCAGTTAGTCCATTGACCATCAATAAATATTGGTCCAGCTGGTACAACTATTGGTACAACTGGTCGATAGTACCTACAGAATAAGATAGAGGCAATGTTTAATCCAGAACAGCAATTACATATTGCTGTTCCCGAGGGATAGAAAATTATTTTTATTAATGGTCCACCATTATACAACTTTTGGCCAACTGATATATAACGCCTAAAAACCAAAATATGAGACCTGAAAAAACCTGCTATTAGAACAATATAAATACACCCATATCTAAAAGGCATTATACTCCACACAAATCCTTTTAAGCCTTTTGATCTGAACGTAGACCCGAGCACGAAATCGCTAATGGTACACACAGCCTCATCCTTCTGATACGGCTTTCGCTTACCTCCGATAAACCCAAAACCTTATGTAGTGTTTCATTCAATTTTTACAAATATATTCACAAAATCAAACGTGCGAAAAAGTTGGCCAATAAATTATCTGTCAAAATTTTATCCAAATCCACTCGTCCGTTTTTGTATGATTTGAATACTAATAATCATTTAAACATACAAATATAATACCTTCACGCCAAGAAAGTCTGCGAAGGGGTAGGCAGAGGTGTATAGTAACACACCCTCTCTTCGCCAGAGATATGCCAACGTTTGAAGAGACTGATGAATGTGGACAAAGCGGAAGAGGTCTATTTGTCTAGAGAATTGTCTAGGCGCTCTACTCTCTCTGCCTACCTCGTGACGAACAAGGCGTGATGATATATGTATGTAATGTTGCTAACAATACAGAAGTTTCTCAAGCGCGACTCCACAGGCAAATAACTTTTTTTTACAACTAGAGTGAAAATTATGCATTCGGACCACCTATTGAGAAACGGTTAGCCTATCCACGTTCACGATACCTAGGTATAATTGCAGTAATGATTGGAGAATACCTAAAGCACATATGCTTGTGCCATGTATAAATTTATCACTTTTGCAATTGATTAATCATTCAATATAAGGCCCCGGGATTTTAACTCAAACCCGCTCATTTTAAGACCAGCATTTCAGTTCAGCTACATAGGCAACTTAGTTACATATCATACGCTTAAATAAGCATAACGATCTACTTTTTGCAAACGGATAAACAGATTACGAGTGGAGTTTCCTTTGATGGGTATTCTTTAATGGATTTCCCTGTCTGCCCACGAACTTTCCTACGAATCACTTAATCTGCCACTCCTCTGGATATATTTTGTGTGATTTATGAACGTGTGACGCCATCCGGACTAGACGAAAACATTTATTTCAAGCATTTTCTCAAGTATTTTATGGCAGTACGGGGTGAAGTCGACAGATCTCGCTGGTTATTGTACGTCATTAGTGGGTTTACCCTATGACCGTGGTGTTAGGTTGCAGTAACGTAAAGTTATCTTCATGTTGGCTGTATACTGCAATCTTATATAGCGGAAATATTATATTTTAAATATTGTGTACAGTGCATTAAAGAAATACGGACAAATGTCTATGCGTATAATTTTTATAAGACGTGGTTGCCCAAAAATCCCAGTCATATGTAACGCAAAATTATATAGAAGTTTGAATCCCGACTGTAGGTATGAGTTTGATCCCCTTTTCAGAAGTAGGCTTAAAGCTTTCATCTTTTGATGTTAATATAAGTAACTAAGACCTAAGTACTTAATTGGAATATTTTCCAAAATGAATATACACGATAATGATCTTAATAAACATAATTATAAGAATATTTATTGCCTGCTCGGATATAAAGCAACCATTTTACGAGGCTATTACTTAATTACGACTGTAACTCGCTATAGCAGTGGACATGGAAAGCCTATAATACAGATGTCAAGTTTCCATGCCTCGGCTTAAGGCATCTCACGACGCGACAGCCTAGAAATTGGACCCAAATAGGTTTGGCGGTTAAATTATTGCCTCTAGTTTGTTCTTGTAGTTCTAAAGTCAGTGTAATTGACGTGATATTAAAATGTCGATTGAATTTACGTTAATAAGGGTATTTTTTGGATATATTTCGATGAGACCCTTTTTCTTTGGTATGATTTATCAAATTTTTGTTATTAGGTGTGCCTCTCGTTTTTATTTGTGTAAAATTTAATCTGCTTGGCTAGTTTTTTTTTGTGTAATAAGATAGGTTCTATCAGCTAATGATATACAGAATTGGATGAAATTTGGCACATATGATGAATTTCATTCCGTTCAGCTATTCTGGCGTGATAAACAAAAATGACGAATTTTCATATACGTCCTATATTGTGTCCTATTTCTGTTAACATGTCCTTTATTTGATCAGATATTTTCAGTAATTTTTTCCTCATCATGTTCCTTTCGGATGGGATGCGAATATTATCAACTAAAGAAGGCACTATGAACCGAACAGACCACTCCGATTATTACAATACTTGGGATTTTGTGACGAAAGACTTAATGGCGTTGCCATGCCAATATAGCCTTAACAAAGTTGTCAGTTGATCAATGACCAAGGCGCACCACAACCCTAAAGTTAATCTACCAATTATTTTAGATACATCCAGTGTTTAACTGCGCCTGGGCAAGAACAGACACGGCTAATTTGCCTTAATGCTTACCCTTGTCTGCATTAACCATTAACTTGTGACATGCTTAATTCGCTAAGTGCTGTGGTCAAGCTTCAGCGTCGGTCCTCACTTACAGCGCGTACATAAGCGGAGAGGGTAACTTGTACTGTTTTGCAAATGGTAGTTAAATTGGGCGTGCTTATGGTTGTTTAATTCCTTGTTTGTATATGTTTAACTAGCAGTGCTTTTACCCGTAAAATTGAATTATATATTTTTTTCTAAAATAAAAGATCTTTGTGTTAAGTAGCTCATAATATACCTCTGTGCGAAATTTAATGCCATTTGGGTATGATTGAGTCACAAACATCCTCACAAACTTTCGCATTTGCAATATGCCTGTGTAAGATTTAATAATTTCCACAAGTATTCTTACTTATTTGAAGATGTGATTGGAATTAAAGAGACAGATCGCAAATGTGACGATATTTCTATGGGACAACTGTATGATACTTTTCAGTCAACCCAAACATTATGTAGGTGATCTTAATAAGTAGGTTTTTAATATCAAGGCGTAAATATTTCTAAATGTTTGGTCTTTCCGAATGGTTTTAGCATCTTAAAACTTCCGTGTAGAATTAAATTCAATGCAATGCATGTAATGCAAATCAAAAAATGCCAATTGAAAATTAATCACCACTCATATTCTGGTTCCCTGTCTATGGGCTTAAATAGGTTTATTGCAAATTCTTATACCATAGTTTATTGTACCAAAAATACCCCAAATTTGATGAGGCTTGCACGACTTGGCAATAATCGCTTGATATGGGACCCTACCTATTAGCGGATCGTAGAAATGACCAAAATGTATTACCCTATTAACTGGACCACCTTTGTTTAAGTAAATCTGGGGCTTGAGACTCAGTTTAAATTATTTATTCGGCCGTAAAGGTCAGACGCAAATACCTTTGGATAGCGTTCCCTAACAATGAGCGCTTGAGTAGTTTCCACTTTATAGTAGTTACAACAACAATACAATTATTCATTATTTGGGCTAGTAAAGGCTGTATGACAAGTTGCAAATTTATCTTTGAAAAAATTAAATCACCTGCATTTCTGTTTAAAAATAAATTCAAAAACGTAAAAATATCAATGTCTTCTTTGAAAAACGTCGACTTACTAACCGTCTGTCAAGTCGGCACCTAATATATTAGGCAAAAAATATTTATCGGATTCTTCATCGTAGATAAATATTTTTAAAACGGAACACATTATTTTATTAAAAAAGATGATATGAAAATATTAAGAGAGAAAATTTGCATGAGAGTTAATATAGTAAAAGGTAACCGCTACTGTAATCAACTAAGTAACATAATCGGATGAGTAAACAGTAAAAATCAACTACAATAAACATACATATATATATATTATGTGTGTATATGATATCTCTTATTTGTATGCGATACAATCACAGAAAGAGCTGTTGAATTATTACAATTATTTACATACCAACAATGAATCTATTGGTGTTATTTTTGTTTGAAATGGTAAATCTCTAGAGGTATCTTTAAAAATTTACTGTTTTTTTACTGTACTTATACTAATTGAAGCCGTCTGCTTTGAGCTTATTAGGTTATTTGAAAACGGAACAGCTTATACTTGTGTTAGGAGCCTAAATGTATTTTGGATTTTACATGGTTGGAAATGTGTACTAAAAAACTAGGAACAATTTTCGTGATGTTCGAATACATGGTAAGATCTTATATATTATGTCAATAACTGTAATTGTTTGGCGATTAAACATCATATACTTACCTAATTAGATAAACGGCACATTACGCATAAGTAGTTGTGATTATGTTAAATGGTGGCTTAAATAAACGTTTGTCTATTATATTTAATTTTGTTTGTACATAGACAGAGATAGTAGAGCGCCAGTCTTCTCTAAGCTTACAAACTTCTTAAGCTTCATCACTGAAATGTTCGGTTTTAGATTCTCCTTACCTTAACATCCCTGCTTGTTCCTCCATTTTTATTTGAGTAATAGATTCAAACAGTTGAATGTTCTTATATCAGACACATTCAAATTGAATATTGTATCGCCTTATGGGGTGGACAAAGAGAGTAGTGTGCCAGTCCTTTCTAGGCCAGACTTTCGCTTCGTCCACATTTATCTGTCTCGTCTTATATGTCCGCTGGTTTCAAGTCCGTTGACGTTTTCATCTTTCATTGATTGATCGATTTAGATATAAGAGCCGTGGTATCGGAGGGGTTCGAGTCGTTGCCTATAACACAAATATTACAAGTTCGAATCCCGGTTGTACTTTATCTGAACTATAGTGGTTAGTCACACCACGAGCTTTACGGTGAAAGAAATCTGAGATCCATCGAGAGGAAACCTGCATTCGTTTGAAAGAAATTCAAAGGCGTATATATAGTCGGGCTGAGTAACAGCCATGCACTCGCCATCTGTCTCGTTGGCACCTGAAATGTATCACTGGTGGAAAGTGGTTGTATTACTACCTACTCACCTTTGCCTAACCCTTTGGAGACCTATGTGGGAAATTGTGAAGAAGTATAAGTTTCATTTTGAAGGTGCGTATAGACAAATTTAAGAACTAATAAATGCAGCCTATTCTTAATACTAAAGTGTACTATTAGGTTCCGATAAGTCGTCCCGTGACTTCTATACAAAAAAGTTCAATCAGTCCTGTGTTCCTCGTCTATTATTCAGCTCGGTTCCAAAGAAGCGGAAACTAGCAAACTAGATAAGTTTTAAAAGGATCAAGTTAGATGAATCTTGACTGCATAATGATTGAGATTAAAAGTTGTTGATTGTGAAATTCAAAGAGTTTCGGATCGGGTGCGAGCGGGAACCGAAGGAATTATTAATATAATCCCCCTTTTACAAAGTGGCCAGGTTCATAAACAAGGATTAAGGGAACCGACCCACTAGAGGGTTTTGTGTTGAACGTTCACGACAAATGAGTGTTCACGACTGGTTAGGGTTTTTCACAAATAGTTGGTCTTGTGGTAAGAACTCCTGGCTACAAAGCTGGAGGTCGTACTCTGTCCCATATGCGTGCTTTGTAACTGGTACTACTGAAGAGTGTGCCATGTACGCAATACGTTTTCCCGTAGCTTTTCATAATTTAGTAGATAAAATTGGTGAAATTTCGAATCTTGATACGATACAATTTTAAATATCGAACCAATTCGGTTTTATGATAACCTGAAATTATGAAAACAATACTCGTTTACAATTCATAGACCAATTACTGGCACAAAGCCGACTATTGGCGTTTATAGGCTAATCTGTTATTGATAGGGCAGCCTGTGTGAACTACGCCTCTTTGGATACCGAGCTTTTGTATAATATTGTCTGCATGCCGGACAGACTGCCTATTGTAATTGGCAATGAAAGCAACTGCATCAACCGGTCTACCATCCTACTTAACTTAAGTATATAGTTTTTTTATAACATTGTTTAAGATATTATGAGAACTTTAGAGCTATACACCTAATTGATTTGAAAGAAAGAGGTGAAGGCGTTCATATAATTATAAATATAATAATAATATAATATATCCTCACGCCTTCCCACAAGGGTCCCCGAAGGGGTAGGCAGAGGTGTATAGGTAATACTCACACACCCACTAATATAAATGACCACTAATTATAAATGAATATATATATATATATATATATATAAAATGTCCGGTTTTAGGTATGTTCGCTTGATGACCGTCTAGGTCATTAAGCACGGATTTTATAGAAGGCTTTTGAAGAAAACTGTCAAAGTAAAATCAATGTCAACCGCAATTATTCCAAGGAAACAGAAAACTTATAACAGAAAAGTGATAGCGTGATCTAAACATCTACCCGTCTAATAGCAAATCAAAGATTACCATTTACTTCTATTCATCTAGCTTGATGGCATGTTTATGTAAAGATTTACATAGATCGAGCAGGAATGCAATATCAAAGATGGCAAGTTGTGTCTTTCATAACTACCTACCTATGTATGTATAATAGTTGATCCTACATAACTTGAAAGTACGGTCGAGTTACTCGGGATTCAAAGGAGTTCAACAAGTCGAAAACTTGGTCAGACTCGTCAATAGGACAAATTGCAGTGCAGAGTCACGTTTCAACTACAAGATTAGAAGTCTTAACGTCTATATTACAAGGTCTAAAATACGAACGCAAACCTAGGGCTACTTGGCCATGCTTGATAGCACAGTACCAACATTGCCAAACACATGGATATTGTATTATTACTTTGAACACAAGGTAGAAATAAAGCATCCGAGTCTGACGGTGAGACGGTAATCAAGTATGGTCGCTTGTTAAAACAGTTGACAGGTGGGCAATGGTCTTGTCTACGAAGCTAAAAGTTTTGACCACCGCTGAATGTACATATTGTAGGCTTGAATCTTCTGTTTATTACTTTACTGTCTACATCAGTGTTAATATTTTTTTCGAGCTCCAGTTCTCTCTTATATACCTCATTTCTTCACCCACCTTTATTAGTCTCGCCATTCTGAGCGAGGTAAGTTATTTTACTTACTTTTATAAAGGCCTGTTCTAGTGATAGTTGGTCCAAAATAATAAACCATGTCCTTTCTACGGGTTATGTCATTGTATATCGAAACAAGACAACCTAAAGGAGACCATTTTTTAAAGCAAGAAATAACAATTCTTCGGGTTACTAACCTCTTTACTATAAAGCAATCTTGGAATAATATTTCAGTAGCTCCGGGGTTCCAATGTTTAAATAAGCCGACCCAAACCGCAACGCTTAGTAATTGAGCCCATTTGGTTGGACCTAACAAAACCTAGGGCCCTCGGTCGAACACTTGCCAATTACTTTGATATGTTATCCCACACAGGGTTTCGCAGTTCACTGAATTTTAGGATTCGAGCAAGTGAATGATTTTGAAGGGCAAAATGTTCGTGTAATTGAACTAGAACGCAAAGCCGAGTCTCTCCTTATAATCTTAAGTACGTTTATTCTGATACAAGATTAATAGAAAAAAAGCTTTGAAAAGATTACTTAGAAAAGGTCAACAGTAAAATGATGATGATATAAATAAAATGCTCCTTTTCAATAAAAAGAAATGCTGGCAATCAAGCAAGCACAAAGCAAGTGGACTGTACCACTTAATAGTAAGCGATTGCTGTTGAATAGGTATAGTCGAGCTAGAAAACGGGGAGCAAGGAGACGGCAATATGTATATACTGTTATAAATAATATGATATATGAAGAGGCTGAATGTGGACAAAGCGAAATATATAATAAGCTTAGAGAGGACTGGCGCGTTACTCTCCTTGCCTACCCCGTTGAAAACTCGGCTTCATGTTTGGCAAGCAAGAAAGCTCATCTTATCTAAGATGAACGAGCATAAGCCATTGATACCCGCCTGAATAATCTCAAGAGCAGAGGTGTTTTATAATAAGCTCGCGACATTTCTGGGCCTTATTGCACGTTTTCACTTAAAGCGGGCATTCCTCTTTGTGATTCATTTTACTGCACTATCGTCTAGCCAATGCGCATATCATTTGGGAGCCAATGATAGCTTGCTAATGGTTGTACCGCATTATGAGCATAGGCTGTAACTACGTAACAAATTCGGTTGTTGAGCAGCGTATCATTGCCGTCATTGTCTTGTCGAAGAATTTGACCTTGCGAGAGTGATAGTTCTGTTCATTGCTAGTAGTAGGATCATAGACTAACCGCTTTATATTTTTTTGTACCACAAAAGCGGCCAACAAGCGTGAGATACACGACTCACAGATACAGTAGAGCGCCAGTTCTCTCTCGACTTATAGACCTCTTTCGCTTCATCCACATTTTTTTTACAATTGTCTTTTTTTACAAGCTCGCCGGTTTCGGATACTCCAGACGTTCCCATCCTTGAGTATTTGATCGATTTGATCTAAATATTTGGAACGTGGTATTCCTCTTCGTCTACACACCTTCGCATTGTATTTTGTTAGTCTATCTTCACCCACCCCTTTAATATATCATATGCATTTTCTTCATCTTTGCAACCACACCTTAATTCTCGCCAGTTGCTTTGCATATCTCTTCGATTCAATGTAATATAATTACTTAAGTTAATAATGTATATACATAAATACAAAGTAAAATACATATTGTATTCGAGGACGTTCGCTAACTGTATTATATTGGTAAATAAACCGTCTTCTTAGTTAACTTTATTAGAAGATTAGCTCCAAAAGTCATTATCCCTCAGATAATTTTAAGTCGGGACTCCATTACGTAGACCTTTGTAATCAAATTAATTTTATTGGATGGCACCTACCTTTAAATACAAGAACTGATGTAATTAATTCATTTTAATTGATATTAGCTTACTTTTAGGGCATTAATTTGGAATTAAATATATTCTTAATCAAGGCAAAATTAGGTGTAAAAATAAACGTTGGTATTCTCTGGTACTTGTGTTTCGATGGCTGCTGTTAATTAAGGCTTCACGGTTTAAAGGTTTGTAGCATCTAATTTCACCACGTTATTTTAATTAAGTAGGGGGCTTACTGGTCCTGTGGTAATAGCTCGCGATTGCGAAGCTTCAAATCGCAGGTTCAATCCCTGTTGTGGCATGTATTAAAATATGAATGTCTGCCTTGTACCATAGACTTGAATGCCGAATAGATTTAAAAAAATATTAGAATTAATTATATAGTTGGGCCCGTAAAATTGTTTGTGAGTGATCTCTAATCATCAATCAGCAATTCGTATAGGTCGTATAAAAAAAATCGTTGTTTTCTCCAATACCAACATCAACAGATCCATTACATATCTTTCATAGTGATGCGATGTGATTTTAATGTAGTAGTCACAGACACGGACAAAGCCCACAGACGCGCAATAAGTGCAACAAATCTTATGCACACTCGCGACAAAACCGAAAACTAAACACGCAACATTTTTTGTCTTTTCCTCCGAACTGCTGAGACCAGCCCCAAACCCATTAAGCCGACAAATACTCGCACATACCTAACAGTACACATTGGCAATTTCTCAAAGAAAAGTATTATGTTAAGGTGTGTGTCCCGCGTTTGACCTTTGTCACTTAGGCGTGACAGGTAGCACAATGGCCCGATACGTTGCCTTCTGTAGATATAAACGATTTCCATTCTATATTGGTTCGTAGTTTCCTGGATATGTACTTCCCTTGTGTGAAAAGGGGATCAATAGCTTGCCTACCTTATTCATTTGAAAAAATGTGTTGTTCTATTGATTTATTTATAGAAAAGTAGAGCGCTGTGAAAAATTTATACTATTTTCATGCTTTCTCTGACATACCCAGGATTAGTTACGATTGAATGAAGTGGGCACCACTACAACTAGCGGCCCGTCCCGACTTCGCACGGGTGGACATTAATTTTTTTAACATTTTGGTATATTTTTTTTTCTTGCAATTAAAATAAACATAAATAAATAGCATTAAAATAAGTCGTGGTGGCCGACTGGTTCGAGCAGTTGCCTGCGACGCAAAGGTCGCAAGTTCGAATCCCGACTGTACCAATGAGTTTTTCTGAACTCAAGTACAGTGATTAGTCACACCACGAGCTTTACGGTGAAGGAAAACATCGAGAGGAAACCTGCATACGTCTGAGAAGAAATTCAAAGGCGTCTGTAGAGTCGTGCTTGAGTAACGGCGATGGACTCGCCATCTGTCACATTGGCACCTAATATACCTCTGGCGGAAAGTGGGTGTGTGGGTATTACCTATACACCTCTGCCTACCCCTTCGGGGACCCTTGTGGGAAGGCGTGGGGATATATTATATTATTATTATAATTAAAATAGCCTATAATCACTGATAATGCAGCATTCAAATTGTGAAAGAATTTTTAAAATCGGTCCAGTACTTTCTGAGCCCATTCCATACAAACAAACTTACATACAAATCTTTCCTCTTTATAATATTAGTATAGATATACTTTGTATTCGTGCTTTCTTGCTCAGATTCTATTGCATATCAACACAGATACGGGCCTTTTTACTGACAGTTATCCTTCTTTCAATATTTTTACATACTTTCCATTACATGTGAAAATGCTGCCAATATATATAATTAAAATTAATCATACATACATACATATCATCACGCCAAGTCTCTAGCGGGGTAGGCAGAGAGTATAGAGCGCCAGTTCTCTCTAGACTTACATACCTCTTTCGCTTCGTCCACATTCATCAGTCTCTTCATACATGCTCGTCGGGTTCGAGTACTCTTAACGTTCCCGTCCTTGAGAGTCCGATCTATTTGATCCAGGTAGTTGGAACGTGGCCTTACTCTTCCTCTTCTTGCACACACTTTTGCTTTGTATATCTGTTTCGTCAATCTTTCTTCACTTATTCTTTCTATGTGTCCAAACCAACGTAACATGCCTTTCTTCATCTTGGCAATCACACCCTCATTCACGCCGTTGATTTGCGAATCTCTTCATTGCGGATTCGATCTAAAATCGTTACTCCGCACATTTTTCGAAGAGATCATATAATTAATCATAGTGTATAAAAGAGAGTATCTCACGCATAGGGAGGTTAAAGACATTGCGCTGGACAAAAGTACATGGAAGGAATTGAAAACGGGTACAGGAGCCCAAATTTATGGCGATGTTATTGTATCGATATTTTGATAAGTATATTTATGTTTTATAATAAAAGTAAATGTACAACATACTATCCTACTAACACCCTCAGTGAAATCGAAGGCACCATCGCAATCCGGACGTGAATCGAGATTATCCATTTCCTTTCGATAAGTGAGAAGTTTTCCTCTACGAGATTAAATATTGCAGCCCGCGGCGCCCCGCGGAGGCGAAATGTACTCCCGCCCTACACTTAGATGCATGCCAGAAAAAGCGAAGTGACGTGTACGTGCGTACAAAAAGATATGTATGTACTGCCGATAGTAACACATACAAATGTCTTGTTTATGTCCGTGGACATAAGTAACATTTTAGCAAATCACGTGTAATGTAATGTAAGCGAAAAGTATACATTTTGACTTAATTTTAATTAAATGAGTGCCACAGTGAACGATTGGTTCGAGTAACTGGTAGTCGATTGCAACGCAAAGATTGCAAGTTTGAATCACGAATGTACATACCAATGAATTTGAACTGAACATGAACTTATGTACAGTGATTAATCATCCTACGAGCTTAAGGGCTAGGGAAAACGTTTAAAAAGAAAGATAAATATGCGTGAATTTGATTTACTCGTGGTTGTGAAACGGCAATAGACTTGCCATCTGGAAATTTTATGATGATTTGTCGAGCAGTTGAAACAATAGCTTTTGTTTGTTGACAAACCCACCTTCACATTATTATATTCACATTAGGATAAGCTTGCTGGATTGTATGGTCACCCTAATGACAGCTTATGTTATTTATTTATTTAATATTTATGCACAATTAAAGTACAGTGGTGGACTAAATGCTAAAGCATTTTCTATCATGTGCGGCGTAACGATATTAGATCGAATCCGCAATGAAGAGATTCGCAAATCAACTGGCGTGAATGAGGGCGTGATTGTAAAGATGAAGAAAGGCATGTTACGTTGGTTTGGACACATAGAAAGGATGAGTGAACAAAGATTGACGAAACAGATATACAAAGCAAAAGTGTGTGCAAGAAGAGGCAGAGGAAGGCCACGTTCCAACTACCTGGATCAAATAGATCGGACTCTGAAGGACGGAACGTTAAGAGTACTCGAAACCGACGAGCATGTATGAAGAGACTGATGAATGTGGACGAAGCGAAAGAGGTATGTAAGTCTAGAGAGAACTGGCGCTCTATACTCTCTGCCTACCCCGTTAGGGACTTGGCGTGATGATATGTATGTATGTATTTTCTACCAGTCAACCACCTTTGACAGGAAACATTGAAGCGGGTGTGCAAGGATTAGCTTAGGGATATGAAAAAATAATGAATTATACAATAAATACAAAATAAATAGGCATACATACAATATATGAACATACACAAACAAGTTACAAACACATCACACATATATATTACAAGAAACATCATAAAATATTTAAACATATAGGAAGGAGACTAGTAAATATTTTAGTTCTAAGATGCTTTCAAGTAGTACTCTTTTACTAGGCGCTTGAAAATTATTTTGGTGGGAGCTATCCTAATTTTGGAAGGAAGCTGATTCTATAAACGCATCGCAGTAATACCAAAAGACTGATGCTCAATAGAGGTTTTATGGATAGGAGTGCAGATACGGAGGGAGTCTGAGGATCTGAGGTGAAGGTCGTGGGAGACGGATATAAATTGAAAACACTCTCTTAGATAGATGGATTTTTGTTACATTAATTAATATATTATTGATATAATAATAATAATATATCCTCACGCCTTCCCACAAGGGTCCCCGAAGGGGTAGGCAGAGGTGTATAGGTAATACCCACACACCCACTTTCCGCCGGAGGTATATTAGTTGCCAGCGTGACAGATGGCGAGTCCATCGCCGTTACTCAAGCACGACTATTACATACGCCTTTTGAATTTCTTCTCAGACGTATGCAGGTTTCCTCTCGATGTTTTCCTTCACCGTATAGCTCGTGGTGTGACTAATACACTGTACTTGAGTTCAGAAAAGCTCATTGGTACAATCAGGATTCGAACTTGTGACCTTTGCGTCGCAGGCAGCTGCTCGAACCACTCGGCCACCACGGCCAATAATAATAATATATTGTAAAAAAAAAGTGATATCATCATTATTTTTATTACATACGTACATATCATCACGCCGAATCCCTAATGGGGTACGCAAAGAGTATAGAGCGCCAGTTCTAAACTTACATACCTCTTTCGCTTCGTCCACATTCATCAGTCTCTTCATACATGCTCGTCGGTTTCGAGTACACGACGTACGTATGCATGTTAAATTTAAAACAAAACTGTGTTTAATCGAAGATATTTCGAATAGAGAATCGATTCTAACTCTATGCGTATTGCTCTGAGTCTTGAATGGAATTATGTACACAAATTCTATATAATATATCATGAGCACCCCAGTTGTGATCGATCTACACACCGGGGGCGACAATTCCACAATAATTCCGCTCGATTACTTGCGTCAATGTGTCGATATCCAGCTGTTTGTTACAGGAGTGGTCTTTTCTATTAAAAATACGTTCTGTTCATACATTTTACGTTGTATAATATGTTTAGGGAGAACTGGCGCTAGCGCGAGATATTTATTTATTTATTTAAAGTTTGCACAATTTCAGCACAAAATGCATTTTTTCCCAGTCAACCACCCTTGACAGGAGAAACATTGAAGCGGGTGTGTATAGAAATATATATATACATATATTATGCTGGTTTCAAAGCTAGGTATGTACAAGTATAGTTCAATACCAGCAGATAGCTCGCCGTGTTCCACAAACTCAATATACTTCAGTATAATATTGTTATTCACTTAATATTTTCTCGCATATCATCAATCTTTAGTAATCCTAAGCTAGATCGGTTTATGGGCCCGGCGTGGCGCTACACTCGCATGGCTGGGTGCCAGCACAGCACAGCCAACTTAGAATATGTTCTCTAGCTTACGTCAGATATATTGCCTACTGTATAAAGTCATAAATCGTTTTTTAAATGCGGAATAGCGTTGCTTTTATCTATGTTTAAAGTCTGGCTAAGCAATTAATTGATTTTGTAGAGGGAGAAGAGTTAACAAATATATCGTCTTCCCACATGGCTAAAAAGGCAGAGGCCCTCTTTCATCACAATACTATGTTTTCGTTGATGAAATATATTCAGGTGCCAGTGCGACAGACCCTGTAAATTCAGACCCGGAGGAACATTGACAGACTCAACGTTTCGCAAGCACGTATGGCGTCTTTGAATATCTTTTTAATCATATACAAGTTTCCTCGCGATGTATTTCGCATACACCATACACCGCAAAGCTTGTTGCTAATTCGTTCACGACCTCTGGGACTTGAATTTGCAGTATTTATTTTACTGGTACTATTTTGACTCTAAAATGGCGAAAATTGTATAAATTACGAATTTGTATAATACTATAAATTTAGGCTTTAAATCAGGTTAGACAGTGAAACCTAGACCAATACCCATTTGAAATATGCTCTCATTTCGTAACATATCATACCACTAAGATCCTCACGGGGTAGTTAGAGAGAGTAGAGCGCTAGTTGTCTCTATACCCACGGACTTTTTTCGCTTCATCCATATTTGCCAGTCTTTTCGTCCATGTATTATTAGTCATTAAGTGAAAAAAAATGCTTTCGAAGGTATACTTGGATGAAGTTGTTGGTCTTAAGCGACGCGAAGATCGCCTATGCCTGCCTTAATCCGAATTGTTGGCTCCGTCCGAATAGTTTTACGAGCAAATCTTTATTGCATTCGCTTAATTTCACTCAACTATGCACCGACCGTCGGCTAAATTAATTTATTACTGCGCTCGTAAACGACGCTTTATATTTTAATTTATTTCAAAAATCTTGAAGGTAATTTCAACGAATTGACTTGTTCTAGGTGTTTTATGGTTCTACCATCGGAAAATTTAAACACGAATGTTCAACTGGTATTGAGAGACGTTAGCAACTAAATATATTTATTTCCAGCAAATAGGGTGTTACACCTCTCCTTTATCAAGGACCCTTGTGAGAAGTAATGGAAGCATAGATAGATAAATAAGGTTGAATACTGTGTTTTTAGTGTAGAATGGTAAAACAGATAATACGTAAGAAATGGAAAGTATGAAGGGCGAAAGGCTAGCTAAAAGACGGGCTCAGGAGAGGGATCGAAAACTATGTACATATAATGTATATATTTCTGTGAACCCCATGCAGCAAAATCGCAGTCAAATTACATTACTTCCGGGTAGTGTTGTGTTTCTATGAGTAACGTTTCAAGAAATCGACATGGAATGGATGTGCTGGTAAAAGCTGGAGCAATTCGTTCCTTATACTGCTAATAGCAACGCCGCCCATCATCAAGGTCAGCTAGTGATACGTTAGTGATCTTTAAACTTACTTATTCAATGGCTACGGAAACCGCTTTGCATCGGGCGGCCTGTGTCCTTGTTTGCTCCCTTAAGGTATTAGAGTAAAGTAAAAATACATAGAAAATTTTAAGAAAAACGACCTTTCAACGTGTGGCTAAAATGTCTTTGCTCTGGTTTTTTACTCTGGATAAAAGAGTGTAATAGAAGGGCCGAAGTTTGCGCATTTTAATAATGCTTACACAAAATGCCACAGCTGGTTTAAATTCCAGTATCCACACCAATAAAATAAACAAGCCATGGCGCTATATCCACAGTTTCACACCGCAGTATCAATTCTATTTAGCTTTCCAAATGAAGATGTTTCTAGTCCATCGTGCAAGATTACGGCTATGCAATCTCAGTGGAGCTTATCTCGGTATTGGATAAACCTGGTGCATTGTGCTGCCATGTTGTGTTCGTATTGAACGGTCCACTCTGCGATAGTCCTTATGGATACGCCACGTGTCACGCTAACAGTATTGGGTTGGAGAAGGGTTCACGTACTCAATGCTTTGGATATGAATTGGGGCGAACATGATCTTCTAGCCTTGAGATGAATAACTAATCTGCACTGATATTGTAAAGAGGAAATACATATATGATTTTTTGTAATGGGTAAACTCAGAATTTACTTGACCGATTTTACAGCTATGGAAAGCTGAATTATTTCGGAGCTACATAAGCTAAGCATATAAAATACAATTATTATTATAAAAATACAATTTCGTACGCTTGGATGTATAAAACTCCCCTGTAAATTACACTTGAAATAAACTGGTCCAGATACATAAACTAGATGTCGCTAGTGGCGTACATATATATTGTATTATTGAATTCTGAAATGAATGGCGGGTAAAACCGTACGACTCCTCTTGTCCTATATAAATGCGAGTGTTTTTTTTTGTTTTTACGCTTTTAGGTAACTACTCAATCGATCATTATGAACTTGTGCATAAACGATGTCAGGGGTATTGAAACGGAAATAGGGTCGTTATATCTCGAAAAAAAATCCGTTCCCACCGTAAATACGCTGTTCGTTTTTGCATATTTTGTGCAAAACTAACTGAGTTTGCGTTTGGAAAATTAAATGAGCTCAATAATGTACGAATGATAATCCGGCGGACCATCGGCGGACCATCAGGCGGACCGCATGCTTGCTTGTCACCCATGTGGTATATAAAAACAATATTTACAATATTCTAACTCTTAACCTTGCGGTTTTAAGGGGAAGCAGACATGTAATAACAGCCGCTTTTCTGAAAATAAATTTTTAGAAGCACGATGTCGCACACGTCTTTGAATCTCTTCTCGGATTTGTTCGGGATATTTTCCTTCACATTTACTTCACACCAAAACTGTAGTTTAATAAATCACTGTACTGAGTTCAGAGTTTTTTATTGGTACAGACGTGGATTTATTATATCATATATTGAATAAGAAATTACTGTGAAATTATTCTCTTCTTGGAAAAAATACAATTTCGTACGCTTGGACGTATAAAGCTCTCCTGTAAATTACACTTGAAATAAACTGGTCCTGATACTTAAACTAGATGTCGCAAGTGGGGTACAGTTTTTAAACGTGCACGCTTTTTATTGCTCCGACTTTGACTTCATGACTAGTTCAGAACTTTATTTGAAAAGAAAAACACACCAGCTCAATAACCCTAAAGGGTTGTCAAGTAAAGCTGCCCATTACTTAATGCATTACATTGATGTATCATAACTATTTTTGCAAAAAAATTACGGACGGAGCAGTATCAATTTTTGCAGAAGGCATACTTTTTTTCATAATCATTCAAAATCAAAATATTTCATTTTTATTTTATATTTTGATATGAATAAAACATTACACACACTTCCGTGCGTCAAACTGAGACGAGATTGATTATTTGTCTATAATCTCCATAATAACATTTAAGTTCTATGGTCGAATTTCGACCCCTGGGCGGGTCACTAGTCGGATTAAATATAGGCTAGCTTAAAAGTTATGTACTAGGCACCCATAGATAGCACGTCTTATATTAACAGTGTGACCTACTTCTGTTATATTGATGACTGTGCACATTAGTACATACTTCAGCGTATGCCTCAGTACTCCTATTGGATATTTTATACGGCAGATAGCATGTATAGTGCCTGAATATTTCATAAACCGTCTTCAGGCGCCAGTATATTATCGAGCGTAGTTCTATGTTACTACCAATGCTGTATTCGATACTTTACTGTTGTGTTGATAAGGCTTATATTGGGGTGTAGATGAATTGAAAGCAACACTCGATATGGTGATCTAGTTAAATGGTCGGTTATGTATGGTTTGCAGCTTGTGGACTAATAATAATAATAATAATATATGGACGACGGCGATGGACTCGCCATCTGTCACGTTGGCACCTAATATACCTCTGGCGGAAAGTGGGTGTGTGGGTATTACCTATACACCTCTGCCTACCCTACAATAAATAACTATAATATATGGAAATAAATATTTGATTTTGAATTTCTTCTCAAACGTATGGTTTCTTAATTATATTCTCCTTCATATATATAGATAAATCAAAAGATATATTTAATTGAATAAATAGTAGTATTCATAGAGATTTGACTGACCGCTAAGAAGCTGTAAAATTTTAATAAAGAATTACATTAAACATCACATACATACATATCATCACGCCGAGTCAGTAAAGGAAGAGAGAGTAGAGCGCCAGTCCTCTTTAGACTTACATAACTCTTTCGCTTCGTGAATATTCATCACTCTCTTTGAGTTTTGAGTACTCTTGACGTTCCTATATCCCATCTGCACACACTTTCGCATAAAACATTAAACAAACATATATTACATTAAGATCAGATATCAACTCGCATATAAATTAAATCTTAAATATTTCATAAAATGTTCGATTTGTATGAAAACATAAATTTAATTATGCATTCAATTAAATGATGGAAGGAACATTGACATTGATTGATAGACAAAGTGTAATAGAGGTTGATTTCGCTTGCAACTTTTGACTAATGACTTCTTGGCATGTTATCTATTGGTTGATTACACGCTTTGCTATCATGGAAATAGATTGCTACTTCATTTCAACAAGATACTATTGTATTGTACGTGCCTTTATAAGTAGAAATAGATTATTATTTCTATTTACAAAGCACTTATTTGTTAGACGGGGTGGCCAGGTGGTTAGTCGCCTGTAACACAAAGATTACATGGTCGAATATACATTATACAAGAGTTTAACACAAACGTTAGGGTACAAGAAAGCACCGTGAGAAAATCTGTATACGTTTGAGAAGAACTTCCAACACGTATAGTGCTTGAGAAGCGACGATGGTTGCCGTTGCTACCGTTGCTAGCGTTGGTGCTTAAATATATGTCTAATAATCCCCGGCGAAAAGAGGGCTTGTTACTGCTCCTTAAGTTCCCCCTTATGGGAAGGCGTGAATATACCGAAGGATTAGGCAGAGGTGTATAGGTAGTACCCACACTACCACTTTTCGCCAGAGATATGTTAGTCGTCAACGTGACGCAAGCAAGACTGTACGCCTTTGAATTTCTCCTCAAACGTATGCAGGTTTCATCTCGATGTTTTCCTTCACCATAGAGCTCGTGTTGTGGCTAATCACTGTACACTGTTAAGCTCAGAAAAACTCATTGGTACGGTCGGGTGTCGAACTTGCAATCTTTGTGTTGTATAGGTAACTACTCGAACGAGTCGGCCACCAACAGCTCTGTTAAATTTAAATTTAATGTACTCATATATAAATGGTCCGCCCTAAAATATGTTTAAACATATTGAAAGGACTTTCTATAAACAAAGATTTAACAAACATTATAAACTTAAATGCACTGTGAGAAGTGCAGAAAATGTTTAAATACTTTGAACTAACATTTAAATAGTTAGTTTAGCCAAGTCACACGTTGGGCGAGCGTGTGGCCAATTGCCAAATGTTGGCTTAAAGTTTACACTTACTTATCTACTAATCCCGACTTTAGTCATGCTTTATAGTTCTAGCAAACGCAGACTAGAGTATTTCCTAGCTTAGAACTAGTGTACTACTGCTCGGAATTAATTTACAGGCAGGCATTTAAATCTTGGTGGCTTAATCTGGATATTTTCATTTAAGAACTTGCTAAACAAACCAGACAGTGTAAGAATCGCTTATCATTAATACTTTTTTGAAGTATGAGGCACAACGGGGAATTCTATCGTTCAAATTGATACTTGCTCACTGGGTCAGTGTTCTTACCAATTGCCAGAAAATACGGTAGTAGTAGGTAGTATGCTGGATATGCCTCGTTAAATAAATAAAAACCTTGGGAAAATTCCACACTGACACTACCACTCACGGTGAAACTGAAACGCATCAACTAATTTCAGTAAGAGTGATCTAATGGCGAGTGTCGATTTATTAATAACCCTACATCGGAAATGTGTTTCCTTAACTGTGTAATGCGGAAATTACAACCTTATCTAACGATCTGGAAATGTACATCCGGGCTTATACTGATAATTGAAACTGTGCAAATTGAGTTACGTTTTAGATTAATCTACATACCTTCATACATACATACATACATATCATCACGCCTCACGGAGTAAGCAGAGATTAGAGCACCATTTCTCTCTAGACTTGAAGACCTTTTTCGCTTCACGTGCCTATTCTACAAGCTCGTTGGCTTTGAATAATATTGAAGTATATACGCTTTTCCACAGTGTCCCCGAAAGGGTACATATATGACCATACGCCTTTGAATTTCTTCTTAAACGTATGCAGGTTTCCGCTCGATGTTTCCCTTCACCGGTAAGCTCGTGGTGTGACTAATCACTGCACTTAAGCTCAGAAAACTCATAGATACAGTAAGGATTCGAACTTGCAATCTTTATGCTGCATGCAACTAGTGGAACCCCTCGGCCACCACGGCTCACTGTTTAAGTAAAAGTTTTATTTCTTTCTGTTGCAGGTAAGGTGAACTTACGACCTTCGCTGACCAAGGTACTTTAAAACTTATGTGCTGCGCTCCAGAACAAGTTATTTAGTACTTTAATAAGCTGATCATATTTATTACTGGATGAAAATCGTTAATGAGTATTCCATGCTGCCTACCCTTTCGGGGACCCTTGTGGGAAGGCGTGAGTATTCATGCTTTGTTATTACCCTAGACTAATCAATAATGTTTGCTGGTTTAAAATACTTTAAACATACCTATATATCTTATATATCCTCACGCCTTCCCACAAGGGTCCCCGAAGGGGTAGCAGAGGTGTATAGGAAATACTCACACACCCAATTTCCGTCAGAGGTATATTAGGTGGCAACGTGACAGATGGCGAGTCTATCGCCGTTACTCAAGCACGACTAAACATACGCCTTTGAATTTCTTCTCAGACGTATGCAGGTTTCCTCTCGATGTTTTCCTTTACCGTTAAGCTCGTGGTGTGACTAATCCTATATATCTTAGTTAGTATGTATTTAACTGAATTATTATGTATTTATTTGTGCAATGCTAGGTTTATTTAAGGTCCAGGTCAATTTGTATGGCATTGTCCCAAGATATATAATCTTCGCTAGGCGTTAGGTATCCTACCCCTCATATATACACGACAACCCGAATCACCAGCCCTATCAGGCAGTCACAAAGTCCCAACGAAAATAGAAAAAAACAATTTGCAAGTCTTTGCCACTAAATTATTCACCCATACAAGAACATGTGTAGTGGCAGCAAAAAACTGAGACAGCGTCGTCTTCCACAGACGGATCTTGAGCCATTCATTAGGGCTCGGTGTTTGTTGCTGACGTTCCCCACTTTATGCACTTTGTAGAGTGAGAACATTCACAGAACCTATCAAATTATTCATGAAAAGTTTTCTTGGTGTTTTAAGCTGGGTGAAATGTTGTGCAAGTATTTTGACTTTATAGAAGTCAATGTAATTTTGGAGGACAAATGACGAGGTATAAAAACCTACATATATACATGTCGAAATTATATTTATTTTCTTCCATTAGTTTTTTCACAGTTTAATTGTGTCAACTAGGAACTCTTTAACACTGGATATTTCTTTATTTTTATTTATTTGTTTATTATACTTACAACTATCCTTACAGGTTAAACTAATACAATATGAGGAGGATATGAATGTTAATATCTGCGACACTGCGGTTTATAGGTAGTTTTTCACTACTACAGGCAAATACATTTTTACCTGTGTTTTCTTTTCCTTAATAAATAAATGGGCAGAAACCTATAACTCTCTCTCTCACTAGTCTCTACCGTGGGTTCACGAGTAGTTCAGATGAAGGAATACGATAGAAGTGTGAAGTATCGCGAGTATAAATTCTGCTTGGATTTCAATACGTTCCTTACAATAATAACTTTAAAAATAACAAAATATGATGTCATATAAATCCCGTACATTTAAAACATCAAATAAGCAAAGGGTGTTATGTTCGTTAACCTACACGCTTCTCAAAACAATTCGTGACATTCTGACTTGCAAGACACAAAGAAATTTTATGATTGTTATCTTAAATCTCCCAGTATAAAGAAAACTCCAGCATACATATTCCGGCTTCCCGCCGTCACCCATTTCCATACCCTTCAAATATATCATAGCATTCGGAATATTTTATGCTGTCCGTATCCAAGCGTTTTGTGGTAATGTCTTCGTTTGATGTATAGCAGTCAGGAGCACTCGTGGGCTAAATATCTTCCCATTATGTATATTGTGGCTACATTAAGATGTAACGTCACAGAAGGGAGCCTCTTAGCGTTTTTTCGTGGCGTAATCACGACCCAGATTGCTCTGTCGCGAAACATAATGCCACATCGGGCAGGGAATTTGTTAAAATTATAGGCAAGCATTTATTTATCCTTCCAGTCGAATATCGAAATGGGTGGGGTCGACTTCCTTTTATAAAAAGTCCGATGAAATTACACGGCAAATGGCTCCTCGTTTGCGTTTAATTTGTACATTTGTTTGTGCATTTTATCCCGCACTTGGGCAGAAAAATAATTTAAAGTGCTACTTTGTTCGGTAGCTGAAATTAGCACCGAGATTGTTCTTTGTTAAATTCATTTGGTTTAAATTACTGACGCCCTGCATACGATGGACCCACAATTACATAACAAATGCAAGGAAAGAAAGATGTTAAAATTCTCGACACAACAGATAATCCTGAGAAGCGAATTGTAAATAAATTTGTATGAATTACTAATGATTTTCCGTGTCCGTAAAAAACTGGCATGCTGGAATCTTGCACGGCTACTTTGTTAAATAATGTAAGAAACTGTAGCGGTGCGCGAATTACGGGAATCAAGTTGAACAAAATGCGTCGGGCCCGCTTGAATTTGCAATTTCGAGGCGTTTCGTTCTCACAATTTGCTTATACTGAGCCCACGTTGGGCGCCATTTCATGTAATTCGGTCCACAGCCACATAAAAGTTAAGTAATCGCGCACCGACGCGCCTCTCACGGCCACGCTTGCAGGAACTTCTTATTTTTCTGGCATCGTTTCAAATTAAAGAGAATAATATGGAGCTCGCTTCTTTTATACATAGATTCCGTCGGTGCCTGTTGAGAAAAGGCTAACCATTTCCAGTCAGCTAAGCGTTGACTGCCAATGTTGGGGATTGAGCTTGCGTCCGTATGCCTGACCCCTGACCACTTTATTCACGGTATACGTAATTGATGTGATTGTCTGGTAGTAAGAATGAACGGTTCATTCCCATGCTGCAAATATCCTTTACCCACATTATTCCTTTAAATACAACATACGCAACTTGGGCTGCCATATGCGAGTTTGCAACTTTGGGTGCATAAGGAATAATGCTAATAGTAACTTGCACTTCTATAGATTTCAGTGTGTGTAAGCTACATTTTGTTTAATTAACCTTACTAATGTACTATAAGCAATATATGAAAGCAATCTCAATGAAGGTCGCCTGCTAGCCATTCATTTTCTCTTCAATAATAAACGAGTGCTGACCCGACTTCGCAGGCTGCACAAAATTTAATTTTAATACCCTACTGGGCACTATCTGAGCGCCGTCGCCTAACAAAACACAGAAGCCTGCCAGAGCTTAGATTAGAACTCGCTTACACCATGTTTACACACGGTTTCCGTTTTGATGTCCTCCGAACCTTGTTATGGCTAATTTTATAGTGGTAATTGAATATGTGGAACCAGTATTATCGAACCCTTACTGAATACCAACCGCTGACCCAATATATTTACGTTCATCACGCTCCAAATCCGGAACAAGCACGTTACGAAATCATAATACTCTCTATTCATTCTTCACACATTCTTCAGTATCTACGATTGAAGTAAAATTCGCTGCAATTTCAGGAATTGCTGTCGGCAGAGTTATTATTCGGCGTGTAAGCGGGAATTTGTCTCTTCAGGACATAGCTGGTTTTGTTCTGGAGTTTCCCGTAAATTCGCATGGTTCGCTGGGTCCTTTCAAAAGTCGCGGTTGGTTTTACGCTTTTGACGGTATTGTTCGTGGCGTTTTGACTTTGAATTTAAACTGTACTCGTTTAAATGTACTACCTTAAAATAGCAAGTTTGGTATGCTCATGTTGTTAATTGCTGTCCATTTGAATATCTGCAGCTTACGTTATTACCTTCTTATATTTTTATAAAGGTTAATGTCTCTCAAAATAGGCGAAGCATTTTGTTAGTCCTTCGTCTTACGCGAGGTACCCCTAGCTGACGACATTGAACCAATCCGCTTTTTTCATGAGCAAAATGTTCAAAGCAAACTGGAGCTAGTTGGAGTACAGATGCATTCGACGTACTTAATCTCTCAAATCCTTTTTGACATCCCCTCGTCCATAACTTGTACAGGGACCACTGGAATGTTGGGAAGTAGGGTTTAGTAAAAATGTATTTTTATTTTTTAATTTACCAACTTCGATATAAACCATAAAATTTATCTATGGTGGTTGAATCACCGCACCTCTCGCCATCGACGGGGAATTCATCCCCATACCTTGGAACCACAAAGGTCTCGCACTGTGCGCTTCCAAAGGAGTTTTCTTCCGCGAACGCTCAGGCTGTGGAATGAGCTCCCCGTTGAGGTTTTCCCTGGAGAGTACAGCTTGGAGTTCTTCAAGAAGGGTGTGAAAAGATTCCTGCAGGGTCGGCAACGCGCGAGTGATACCCTGGTGTTGCAAGCGTCCATAGGCGGCGGTAACCGCTTACCATCAGGCGGACCGCATTCTTGTTTGCCACCCAAGTGGTATAAAAAAAAAAAAAAAATTGCCATATATCTTTTTATAAATGTTTATTTTTGGGTTAATAACTAGTACACAAATCGTTAGTTATACGGTGTTCGGTTCCGATTACTACTGTACCTGAGGTATATAAAACTGAACGCTATTAAGACTGTTGGGATTACAAAATGAAGCTTGATAAACCATCCTTCACCACTAAAACAAAGACTGCCATAATTGTATCGAAACTCGTCGTATTATAATATATGGTATTCTTTCTTCATCATTCGAACTACTATTATTGCTTTACAAACTTTGCACTTGCTTAGTTCGTGGTTTTGAGGATTTGCCTTGTCATTGTTCAAAATAAAAGCAATCAAAGAGTCAGTTTAGGTAGTATAAAGATAGAAATGTGCTGTTGTCTGAGAATTTTATCAATGAGCTCATCGTCAGCTGTTGCAGTTGTGACTTATTGTGTTGTTTTTGTTGCTTCAAACGTAATTCAAAATTAACTGTAGTGTAGGTATATGATACTTAGTTTTTTTTTTCTTTATGGATCAGTTACTACTCTACAAACCAATTATGCAAATTAATAAACAAACAATATTAAGAACCTCATTCATACATTCGCCGGTTTTTGGTTCTCTTGACGTTCAATTTTTGAGAGTCCGATGGATTTGATATGTGTGGTTGGAACGCATATTTACTCAAGCCCGATATACATACGCCTATGTATTAATTTCAAACGTATACAGGTTTCCTCTCGATGTTTTCGTTCACCGTAAATCTCTTGGTGTAAGTTAAGTTCAGGAAAACTCATTAGTACAGTCGGGATCCGAACTTGCAATTTTTGTTTTTGTAGCAGCTACTCGAGTCATTAAGGCTTGGAATGTGGTATTCTTCTCCCACACTCTTTAGCATTGTATATCTGCTTAATCAATCTTTCTTCACTCATGTTTACTATATACATAACAAACCCAATATGCCATTCTTCAAGCTCCGCGGTAATATTATACTCCTATACGATACTGCTTTGGCCTAGAAAATACATGGAAACACATTCAATACGGATTCATACGGATCCGTGTCGTCGGCAAACAGTAAACAACAATATTTTACAACAGTCATGTGCTCATTTCCTGGAGCTAGGCGTGTGGAACATGATTGAGTACATGTTAGTATTGAGACTTGTATTAAATTTTGCGGCGGAAATTATGCGCCTGTTAATGTATTCTTAAGTGCTAATCACACAATGATTCGTAACTATTTTTCACACAGCTTCTTCGGCGGTCGGTCTGTCGGTCTTTAAAATATTTTTCCTTCTCTTGGTTCTGTAAACAAATGCTGGCTACAACGAAATTTTAAATTATACTTTGGTATTTCATACTTTTTTACGGCGTCTGTTTTGTCTAGTGGCGTAGATGGCGAGTCTAACGCCATTACTCAAGTACATACGCCTTTTGCTTCTCATACTTATGCAGGTTTCTTCTGCATGTTTCCTTCACCGTAAAGCTCGTGATGTGACTAATCACTGTACTTATGTTCAGAAAAACTCATTGGTACAGTCGGGATTCGAACTTGCGATCTTTGTAGTTTTACAGCTTACAATAATAATTTTTATATGTATGTACTTAGTTGACCAGTTTACGTAGTAAAAGCTTTGTTTACTTACAAACTAGGTCAATCTGTGTGGAAATGTTCGAAGGATCTATCAATTCCAAACAAATTGACGGTTCGGTTCGGTTAAGGTTATTATATTATGTTCTTCTTTTAAGTGCATGCTTCAACCCTCAGCTGTTTATTATATAGCAGTGTATACACTTTTAGCTTATTATAACATGTAGTATGTCAATTAAGAACATTTTAATCATTAAAAAAGGCAGAGTTAGGCCGCACATCTTTCAAAATTACAGACACTTTCATTGCACCCACATTCTCTCTCTTCGTATATGCTTTTTTCGTATATGCTTCGTATATGCTAATATGCTCTAAATTAACAGAAAAAGGTGTACTTTCAAAAGCGTATGTCTTGATTTATCCGAAAGTGGCTACATTACTAGCCACCGTTCATTTTTGAGAATGTTCTAACGCTATTTAGTGAAAGGAAGCACATTTCAAACACTCCTCTTGAATTGAAATCCTTAATTCTGCTTCGTTGACGCAATTAATCTTATATTAACGTCAAGTGCCATCTGGTGCTGCTTCCTTGATTCTACCTTTTTAATGGAGTAATATTTTTACGGGAATTGAAATTATTTGGTTATAAGTTTTGGCTCGCAGTTAGGTTTTAAAATTAGTGAATGGAAGTTAATAATCCATAGCTAAGATGGATTGGCTGGAGAATTAAAAAATATGTTTTGAACGAGCCAGTATGTGTGCTGGCTGGTACAGATGGATCGATTGGCTAGAGAAAATAAAAAAGAAAAGTACTCTCATATACAACAGTATTCTAAAATTAAAATTTAGGATTCGTTAACTTGGATCGATTCTTCATAGCGCCGTTTACATACTGATATGGAAACTCTTTTCCTTGATAACCTTTACGTTCATATTAACAATAATATTACAAGGATCAGCTTAAATTAATAAAGGTTTTTCGGCGCACTTACAATGACCCGTCTTATTTCCGATATATAATTATTAAATTAACTTGCTTTGTACCATACGTTCTCGTTTTCCCACAGGGGTTCGAAAAGGTTGGTAGAAGTATTATAACAGGATATTTTCTTCAAGCATTTAATATTCACATGCCCACGTGAGAGATGGTGAGTACGTCGCCATTTCATTTAGGTGAGGAACCACGATATTTCTTTACCTTAGGGTCTGTGGTTATGTTAAATCAAAGTACTTTCGATAAAACTAACTGACAGCGAGTCGCTAACTTACTCGACAGCGATGGCTTCAGAAAAAGTTATTGTCTCGCAAGAATAAGTATTTAAAATTTAAGCTAATTCCTAACTATTTCATGACTATATCAAAGATTTGAATTGCTTTTTTTTTATAGACTTCGATCGGTTTTATAGAAACGAGGAAGTTACTGCCTTAGCAAGTCAGTATACGTTAACACAATAGTGATGTTTCTCCATCAGATGCAGCGAGCTCTGGCTAATGGTTAAAGTGTATGGGATTGGCAAGTGTAGTAATTAATGGCGTAGACACAAGTAGAACGACAAGCTGAAACGGCAGCGCGTTTGTTGATAGCTCATTTGTCTAGAAGTGATTTACGAACGTGTCTAGTCACAAATGTAAAAATAACTTCTCCTGTAAGTGATTTATGTGAAAATTATAAACGTAGTGATATTATGTCGTCATTTGTAAGGTATGTAATCCTATATTCTGTGAGATTTCTAATAAATGAAATGTCTAGTTTACAATAAGCCAAGGCCGTGGTTTCACCCGCGTAAAAAAATTAGTATTGATTTTTTTGGATAAAAATATCCTATGTTTTAATTACATCATCTATTAATCTCAGTGCCAGATTTCATCCAATTCCGTTCAGCCGTTCTGGCGTGATTGAGTACCAATCATCCCTACAAACTTATGCATTTATAATATCAGTAGGCCAGGTGCTGTAAGATATCGTATTTCGTAAGTATTCGGCTTTGGAAACACTAATACTTATATCCATTGCGGACGAAAGGACACCGCGGCGCAGGATTACCTCCTGAGCGTAATTTCAACCCTTACGACTATATATATCACGAACTTGTGACACCTCTTCCTAATGTTTCAACTGAGACTATAACACAGCAAAATGGCGTAATTAGCGTGTTTCGCCCAAACCCCGGGATTTTATAGTAGTTCCACAAAGATTAAAGGGTCAACTAATTTTAGCGGCGTATACCTAATTGGCGTGAATATCAAAATTATTTAAATAAGGTGCGTGGCCTGCGGAGTGTATTACTCACATTAAAACACGATTGTTTAGGCTTAGTACGTGCCATTTGTCTGACATCTAAATATACCATGAGAAGAAGACGTCTGCCTGATTTTAGAAGCAATGGAATGTTGCAAATGTAAAGATATAGAGGTTCCCGTGACACAAACCTCTCGGGCAAACGATAATGCGTTGATACTCAAAACTTTGTAGAACTAAAACAGTACAATGATAAATTACTGAAGTACGTTATTATTTTGTAAGGAGTTTAACTCTACCCAGGAAACCAGTAGAGAGACCAAATATTAAGTACTAGCAATCTAGAATTAATACTAAGAATATGTGGTACTCATAAGCTCAAGAAGGGAACGTGCCTCGTGCTTTAACGGTCCATTTAAGTAATTACAAAATACTGTAATACTATTAGGATGAGCTATTTTGCGAACATAATATGTAGTTATATCTAAATCATTGGTTTGAGCATTCCTTACATCTAACGAATGGAAGAAAATGAGACTCGTGTCTGTCTATTCGTGTGTCACGATTTTCGAATCCACCGGATCGCTTATGTTGAAAATTGGTAAACGTATTTTTTTTGTGGCCAAATTATTTATTAATTTATTTATTAATCCAACCTCTTGATATTTTTAACCGACCTTAAAAATTGAGGTTTCTTAATATGGGCGTAAATATATAGATTTTTACAGGAATCAAATGGCGTAAAAAAATATAACTAAAAAAATTAAGACTATATGATCTCACAGTCAATTTCCTCTGAATCTAGCTGATGATGAAGTTGAAATTTGAAACAGGCTTACAGTTCTGTTTCCCAAACACGGGTCTTGTCTCATAAATTAATGAATTTCAAATATTGAAATAGATTTTGAGAAACAAAATAGAAAGTTTTATAACGATATTTCGAAAATGTACCATGTAACATTCGCTTTGAGGTTCAGGAATATGTTTTTTTTTGTTTTAATTAAAACTGAACAGTTATTTATGAAAATAGATTTCTGAAACTGAAGCCTTGGTGGCCCAGTGGTTCGAGCAGTTGCCTGCGACGTAAAGGTCGCAAGTTCGAATCCCGACTGTACCAATGAGTTTTTTCTGAACTTAAGTACAGTGATTAGTCACACCACGAGCTTTACGGTGAAGAAAAACATCGAGAGGAAACCTGCATACGTCTGAGAAGAAATTCAAAGGCGTATGTATAGTCGTGCTTGAGTAACGGCGATGGACTCGCCATCTGTCACGTTGGCATCTAATATACCTCTGGCGGAAAGTGGGTGTGTGGTTATTTCCTATACACCTCTGCCTACCCCTTCGGGGACCCTTGTGGGAAGGCGTGAGGATATATTATTATTATTTCTGAAACTACCTACTACCCTCTCCAGGCGAGTTCAACTCTCACTAATCCCGCTTATTGAGGATAATGATCCATACATAGAAGAAAGTTTAATAGTAGAGTTCCTAGTAAAATTATGAATACATAACTCTGTTTTCGTTTGATATCTCTAAGCGGAAACTTCGGAAGTGAATTCGATAAAATTGAAGGGGAGTTGTCTGAAGTATAAATGTATAAATAATGGACAAAGGATTCTCATCCCACGGGAATTTGAAGCGTAAGAAATTGCTATGAATAAGAAAAGTTTGGCAAATATATAAACAGTAATATGTCATTATCGTATATTCATGTAGGTACTTTAGGGGTTAACTATAATATGGTAAGTAATTACATACTTGTTAATTTATTTACGATCGAATAAGTTCCGCATATAAAATAGATAAATAAATACATGTATCTATACGCTCGCATATTACAGCCGTGTAGGGTCACGTGTTTTGAAGCCCTTGGGCAAAGGTGTAGTAACACGCACTTTTCATACGTGTCACCTCGTCGAGTGGTAGGCAGAGAGAATAGAGCGCCAGTTCTCTCTACATATCCTTACATACCTCTTGCGCTTTGTATATATATTCATCCGTTTTTTTTCTTCATTCCTGCCGGTTTCGAGAAAATACTCTCGACCTTCCCATCATTAACATAGTGACATTGAAATATAATTATTCACCTTGATGAGTATTAGAGGTAAAATGTTTGTTGGGCTTTTGTAATATGTATATCTCCTTCACACATAATCCTCACAATTTCATTGAAATTCAATTAAATACAAGTGTTTATAGAGCCCTTAAATTTACCTACGAAGCCAATTAGCAGGGTAATGGTTTTAAGTTATAATAATATATCCTCACGCCTTCCCACAAGGGTCCCCGAAGGGGTAGGCAGAGGTGTATAGGTAATACCCACACACCCACTTTCCGCCAGAGGTATATTAGGTGCCAACGTGACGGATGGCGAGTCCATCGCCGTTACTCAAGCACGACTATACATACGCCTTTGAATTTCTTCTCAGACGTATGCAGGTTTCCTCTCGATGTTTTGCTTCACTGTAAAGCTCGTGGTGTGACTAATCCCTGTACTTAAGTTCAGAAAAACTCATTGGTACAGGCGGGATTCGAACTTGCGACCTTTGCGTCGCAGGCAACTGCTCGAACCACTCGGCCACCACGGCTTTTTTTTTTAAGTTGATAAAATATATATTAAAAATATAATAAAGAGGCAGTGGTTTGTTTTTTTTCTGGATATATACATCCTTTTTGTTTATCCAGCTAATAACCTATCTCCGTGCCAGACTCCATCTAATTCCGTTCAGTAGTTTTGGCATGGGCTCGTGAGAAATTAACATCTTCACGAACATTCTCATTCATAATGTTTCCTAGTAGAAATTAAAGCAAGTTTATCCCACTGCTGTTCCAATGCCTCTTTCCTCACAGGCGTTCTGATTCTTGCCATCTTTTTTCTCTCTCTCGGCTTTTGAAAACTACATATATAATGAAGAAAAAAGGTTCTATTAGTTTCCTACGAAGCTCACTTATTTGGAATATAAAGGGCCAATTAACGCCGGGGTTAATGAAATTCCTTTCTGCACTTAGCTCATTATCACAATCTAGGAGCTGAAATTCTTTGAAAAAGTTAAAAATTCAGACGGTAATCTCTCGTAAACGAGCAGTGACCCTTTACGGCGTCCATGGCGAAGCAAGGGCTGCATTACTAACGAGACTCGAAGGCGAATTAGTTTTAATTTTTGATTCTGTTTGCTTTCTCGCTTTTGCTACGTTTACATTATTCAATGGCGTATAGTGAGCTCGAAATCTAGTTATGCATGTAGGAAGCGTTGTAAATGTTAAATAATAATAATAATAAGGCAAGGCAACCTTTTGCAAGCTGAAGGTAAAGTAGCCTTTAGTCTTTGTCTTCCTTAGAAATAGTAGATTGCAGTTGGCATAGTAGAGCGCTCTTTCGACTTTCTTACAAATTCTTTAGTCTCTTCATACATCTATTTGTTTAATTATACACACACAATACCTGACGCTGAGTCGGATAGTGGTGTTCGTAGGTAGCAATGAAGCATGTACCGTTTATACGTACATACCAACTGTTTTAAGTTTCCTGACTCTCCGGTAATAGTATAGACATGCCATAATAATTCTGCCAGTACTTGTGGAACCTTAATTATCCAGCAGTAGAGTTTTCGTTTCCTGGAAAAGACTTGATCAAGCATTGAGCTTAATATTCATTAAATCGCGCCGAGCCCATTACCTTGGCTTGCACGAAAGGGAGTGGTCGTTTATGGAGCGCATTAGAAATGTAACTGGCGAATAGTCTTTCATGTTTTGTAAATTGTCTATTACATATAGCATCGACTTCGGACAGCATAAAAACATATTATTATTGTATGTACACGCCTTTCCACATGGTAAAGGCAGAGGTTTGCTAACACCCACTGGCGCCCAGGCACGGCTGCATATACGTCTTTCAATATCTTCTGAATTATCTGCGTGTTTACCTTTTCTACGATGTGATAAATCACTTTTCAGAATACTGTCGTCTCGTGGTGGATAAGTGCCTCGATTGCCTGCAATACAAAGATTACAAGTTCGAATCGCAATTGTACCAATGAGTTTTTCTGAACTTAAGTACCTACAGTGATATATAAACATAATATAGTCATACCACGAACTTTAGGGTGATGCTTAACTTCGAAAATAAAACTTTCACATTGACACATACCTAACCTTGCCTACGTGAAAGATATAAGAATACTCATTTGTTCAGACCACCGCACTTCGAACCTGCAATCTTAACTGAAGATGCAGACTACTTGAACCACTGGCCATCACATTTCAAACTCCACCTACATACTTAAATGGACATGGAATATAGTGGTAGCGTTGAATCGGTCGTCATTTGAAGAGTTACACGTGTATCGACTATCTTTGTCTCTTTCTCACAGTACGATCGCATGAAGTGGTGTGTTTTCATTACCAACTCACGCGATGGCCCCCGTTTGGATAGGCGCAATTACCTCGGCCTTATCCATCATGGATGTTACCTGTCTATTGGTTTGGTGGTTGATGCGGATAACAATTTTAATTGAAACTTAGGTAGTTTTGGTATTATGATTACTTTAGAAAGTATAAAAAATAAATGTTTATAATATAATATATTATGTTATAAAAAAAAATGTGCGGCGTAACGATATTAGATCGACTCCGCAATGAAGAGATTCGCAAATCAACTGGCGTGATTGTAAAGATGAAGAAAGGCATGTTACGTTGGTTTGGACACATAGAAAGGATGAGTGAAGAAAGATTGACGAAACAGATATACAAAGCAAAAGTGTGTGCAAGAAGAGGCAGAGGAGGCCACGTTCCAACTACCTGGATCAAATAGATCGGACTCTGAAGGACGGGAACGTTAAGAGTACTCGAAACCGACGAGCATGTATGAAGAGACTGATGAATGCGGACGAAGCGAAAGAGGTATGTAAGTCTAGAGAGAACTGGCGCTCTATACTCTCTGCCTACCCCGTTAGGGACTTGGCGTGATGATATGTATGTATGTAGAAAGTATAACTATATACTTACAGATAAAATATTTGTCCCAAATCGGTATCCCGAGGCAACGTGCCAAGTAGACTAGCAGAATTGCCACGCTGGATAGCAATGCTGATTCTCTGAGCGAGATATGTTCCAGCCCGCCTGTCACGAGAGGTCTCGACTAGACTTCGCGAAACCTCTTTAAAAATATGGTGAGCCTCAGGACCTCAAGACCCTAGAGTTTCAACCGCAAATGCAGCAAATATGTAATAAATATATTAAGTTTGATACTGAGAACTGGAAATACCGGGGGCTTTAAAAGTTGTCGCAATTCTGTCAAAGGAATGTATAAGATTGACAATCGTTAGTTTTTGGTGATGCTCGCATTTTCATGCTCGTCTCTGTGTTATTAATATTGTATACCTTAACGCATTCCCACAAGGCTCTCGAAGGGGTAGGCAGAGGTGTGTAGGTAGTACCCACACATACACTTTCCGCCAGAGATGTATTTTAGGTGCCAACGTGTGGCGTGTCGAATCCAGACTATATATGCCTTAGCCTTTGACTTTTAGCCTTGAAGCTCGTAGTGTGACTAATCACTGTACTTAAGTTCAGAAAAACTCCTTGGTAGGAGTCGGGATTCGAACTTGCGATCTTTGTGTTGAAGTCAACTCTAACCACTCGACCACCACGGCTTTACACGGTACGGATTTATAGTAGCGAAACATGATATATTGAGAGGCGACTGACTGAACGGATAAGGGTGAAACGAGTCAGGTTGAACTAAACTTGGAACATAGTCAAAATTACTTCGAACAATAACTTTAGAAATTCACTCACCGCAAATATTATAATCCAATTTAATATTTACGCGTGAGATATATTATATAAAGGTCTATTGTTATAACGTTGTTATTCATCTTAGCCGTCTTTCACAGGGCATTAAACGCGGCAAATGCCGGATATGCCCAAAATTATAACGTACGCCTTCCGGTAAGGCGCCCAGCGCGAGGTGGTTCGATACCGATTTCATTGTTGGCACTAATAAAAAAGATTTATTAGTGTGCGGTACCTTAATTAAGGTATTGAGAAGCTCTTTGAATTGCTCATGTATGAATAAATATTATCTAAGGTAATGATTCATAAATTGAATCACTTTGCACTTAGAACATTGTTGTATATATTCAAATTTCTCCGATAAGATGGATACGCCGATTACGTAGTGACGTAATCAATACATAGGTAGAGCGCCAGTTTTCTCTAGCTACTTTCAAACCTCTTTCGCTTTAACAGCCATTTCAGGCTTATTCGCCGATTTCGACATTGTTTCTACTTTAAAGTGAATATAAAAAACACAATTTTACTTATTGTGTGTTTCCTTTACTGTATTGTAACTTTGATAACATACCATAAACGCATGCCATTCGCAATAATTTGGCGCGAACAAGTAATCGAACTATTGGAAAAGAATAAAAAGTTCAATATGACCACTACACATCCTTACATAACACGACCGGAACTAATATCTCCGTTCAATATTTGCAGCGGTACCTATGGCGGCGGCTTGCAATAGAGGCCTAGAGCCCAATAGGAATTGCAATTAGGCCTCAATTTACGCATAGTTTCGAGAGGAATTTCATTCGATGCCCACCTCTGTCTTCGGTTGTTACGACAAGAATCCAGCGCTTACTCTCGCCGCTTCAAGGAACCGTTAAGCTACTCATTGCCGTTTTAATATTGTTTATATGAATTGTATTTTCTTATATTGAGGTAGAAGTTCGATGTATGGACACCTCGGGCACGTATTTGAAGGAAAAAATGTAAAAAGTTGGGTCGCAAAGTAAAACCTTCAAGCATATGATCGCGGAGGAATTAAAAAACGTATGCATAGTTGTACTTCGAACCGGCGACGTCAATCGCCATCTTTTAAGTTAACACAAATACAGATCGAACACTCAAATATGGAAACTTCACGAGTACTCAAAACAGTTCATATGAATAAAGAGATATTGAATGTTAAGATCTGTGAGACTAGGGACTGACGCACTTTCCTCCCTTGAGGGATGCAGCGTGATACGTACTTAAGAAAAAATCAAGCATATACTGTCAGCTGAATCGATACGATCAGAAGATGAACGTGTTCAGTTACTATATCCTCATGACTAATGCATAAAACATACCTGCCCATTCATTTTTAATTATAGAATAGTATATTACTCTGGTACGTACAAGTAGGTTGGCGTGATTGTATATTTATAACCGCGAAAGTAAGAAACAAAACGACAACCGCTTTTCTTTACATAATACAACGTAGGCTTGAAAAACTTGGGGCGTCTGATAGAACTCATAAATTTTAATAAACAAGTTTGTATCTTGTTTGCGCCTTGTCCCACGCTCGTGTTTACGTGAAAGTTGTATCGCACCACCAATGAAAGCCTACATTGGGTGAGGTACATACATATATGTGTTTTATATTAATAACTTGCAGTGCGTGGCCAAGTTTAGAAGCAATACTTCATGGTCGTATCAGTACATGGTTAAAAACGATCTCAAAGGCACGCGGAATACATCTCTGTCTTTGTGGGGTCGATATTATTAACAGTTTTGTAAGTAAGTAGGATGGTAAATCAAACTATGCGGTCCAAGCTGGCAAGTGGCAGCCTAATATGTAATATCACCTTGTTTTTTAGGCGAAATATTTAGGCCCCCAACGCGACATGGGACTTTCGTCATTGTTCTTATCTTTGAATTTCTTCTCATACTTTCGTTCGTTGAAACGAATTACTGAAATTCAGTTTTTTTAATAATCTGGGTCAAGTTATCGGGGAATTTGGGCACAGTATCACACCTATGTACCGAAAATCAGAGATAGGTACTAATGAGTTTAGAATGATATGTCTAATGAGAAGGTATCAGGTTTAGACATTTATGAACGGCTAACATTGGCCAACTGGCGCGTATTGATATAGTACATTTAATGAATGGAAGCCGTGGTGGCCGAGTGGTTCGAGCAGTTGCCTGCGACGCAAAGGTCGCAAGTTCGAATCCCGACTGTACCAATGACTTTTTCTGAACTTAAGTACAGTGATTACATGGTGATCGGACACCATGAGCTTTACGGTGAAAAACATCGAGAGGAAACCTGCATACATCTGAGAAGAAATTCAAAAGGCGTATGTATAGTCGTGCTTGAGTAACGGCGAAGGACTCGCCATCTGTCACGTTGGCACCTAATATACCTCTGGCGGAAAGTGGGTGTGTGGGTATTACCTATACACCTCTGCCTACCCCTTCGGGGACCCTTGTGGGAAGGCGTGAGGATATATTATATATATATTTATTTAATGAATGCCGCGAGTTTTCCCAAATTGAATGGTCCCGTGACAATCAGAGTCTCGTCCGCAGATCATATTTCAGCGAACGAGATAAACTCGGACAAAAGAATGGAATCCCCGCTTACCCAATTGGGTAATGGCGCAGTCTCTGTCGTTATCTCTTCCCATTATTTCTGTTTGAAGGAGGCTGTGGTGTTCTACTTAATACAAGGGTGAAATCTTTACAAAGATCTTTGATAAAGTTCGTTGATAGGTACTTGATCTTGTAATACTCGGATAAATTGCTTTTGCGGTCGCTCAATAGGTTTACGTTACATGCAGGCACCCTGTAAATAATAATAATATATATCCTCACGCCTTCCCACAAGGGTCCCCGAAGGGGTAGGCAGAGGTGTATAGGTAATACC
This sequence comes from Drepana arcuata, assembly GCA_016069955.1. Classification (NCBI taxonomy): domain Eukaryota; kingdom Metazoa; phylum Arthropoda; class Insecta; order Lepidoptera; family Drepanidae; genus Drepana; species Drepana arcuata. The sequence continues at coordinate 52,169 of JACCPG010005216.1, forward strand.
CACACACCCACTTTCCGCCAGAGGTATATTAGGTGCCAACGTGACAGATGGCGAGTCCATCGCCGTTACTCAAGCACGACTATACATACGCCTTTAATTTCTTCTCAGACGTATGCAGGTTTCCTCTCGATGTTTTCCTTCACCGTAAAGCTCGTGGTGTGACTAATCACTGTACTTAAGTTCAGAAAAACTCATTGGTACAGTCGGGATTCGAACTTGCGACCTTTGCGTCGCAGGCAACTGCTCGAACCACTCGGCCACCACGGCTCTCGGCCACCCTGTAAATAGATATATTATATATAAAAATAACGTGGAGACAAGGTTGTTCCGGTGATTTTCTCGTGGTAAGGTTTTAATTGCCTCAGCCATTTAAACGACTATTGTGTTATTTAACTTACGGTGTTTGTTAACACGTTGTTATTTTTTTCAATATTTTATATTTCCTTGAACCTACTTAAAAATAACACAATGGATAACATTTTATAAGAGCCAGGGTGGTCGAGTGGTTGGAGTAGTCTCGGGCAACACATATTCCAAGTTCGAATCCCGACTTTACCTATGGGTTTTTATGAACATAAGGACAGTGATTAGTCACATTAGGAACGAACCTACGGTGGAAGAAAAACATTGTGAGGTAGCCTCCATACTTTTGGAAAGTAATTCAATGAAGTATTTATAGTCGGCAATAGACTCGCCATCTGTAACGTTGGCACCTAAAATATATCTATAAAAGTATGTATATATACCGTTTTCTAGTTCACATAGTACCTACAAGGTTTGCTTAGTTTGAAACTAGGTCAAATTTGCGTCGAGCTGTCTCATGCTATTATTAGATATTATGATGGTGTCGACGCAGGATTTGAATGTATAGGCTGTGATAATTTAATGAAAATTTGTTATTTTAATCTTCGATAATACTGTCGCTTTGTAGCTACGGCCAACATTGTATTATACAAAAATTATATACACACATACATACATATAATCACGCCTCTTTCCCGTAGGGGTAGGCAGAGACCACTTCTTTCCACTTGCTACGATCCTTACATACTTCCTTCGCTTCGTCCACTTTCATTATACTCTTCATACATGCTCTTCGGTTTAGGGTACTAGGGTAAAAATTATATGTACTGAGAAATTGCTGTAGTGCTTATGTATACAGAGGCAGAGGTGTATACGTTGTGTATACGAGAGACGGGGTAGGCAGAGGTGTATACGCAGTACCCACACCCCAACTTTCCGCCAGATTTTAGGTACCATCGATCGTGAGAGATGGCGAGCCTATCGCCGTTACTCGAGCACGACTATTATACATACGCCTCTGAATTTCTTCTCAATCGTATGCAGGTTTCCTATCAATGTTCACCTTCACCGTAAAGCTCGTGGTGCGACTAATCGCTGTACACTTAAGTTCAGAAAGGCTCATTGGTGCACTCGGGATTCGAACTTGCAATCTTTGTGTAGCAGGCATCTACTCATACCTTCGGAAGGAAAGTCTAGATAGATGGCGCTAATAGTACAATAATACTCCTTAGTATCCTTACTAATATTATAAATGTGAATGTAAGTTTGTTTGTTACGCTTTCACGAAAAAACTACTGAACCGATCATCATAAAACTTTGTACACATATTCTTGGAGGTATTAGAAGTAACATAGGATACTTTTTATTGAAAACATTTTTTTATGAGAGATAAAAAAGCCGTCCAACGAAAACGCGGGCACAGCTTGTATTTTATAAAGGAATCTGCTTATTGGCATATCAAACTGCTTAACTCCTGCCGCCTACTGTATTTCATACTATCATTCATATGTCATTATATACAAAATATATAAGTATGTATAATACATACATACATATCTTCACGCCAAGTCCCTAACGGGGTAGGCAGAGAGTATAGAGCGCCAGTTCTCTCTAGGCTTGCATACCTCTTTCGCTTCGTCCACATTCATCAGTCTCTT
>JACCPG010005217.1:0-19160 GCA_016069955.1 Drepana arcuata
GGACAACCAAAATGGCGATGGTTGGTGGGATGATGAAGTGAAAGAAGAAGTTAAAAAGAAGAAGGATGCAAGGCAAGACATTTTGGCTATGTCCAGCTCAAGTGAGAGTATGAAAGAAAAGATGAAAGAAAATACCGCCTGCAAAAAAATCGTACGAAAGAGATAATAGCTCAGAAGCGTGAGAGGTTCCAAATGACTGTAGACGAAAAACTGTCACAGAATTTCAAGGACAATGCAAAACTTTTTGGAGGGAAGTTAAGAAGTCCAGAAATTGTGTTACAGCTAGTAGTAGGATGAATGTGATTTTCTCGAAGGACCATAACATACTTACTGACAAAACAGACGTCCTCAGGCGATGGAGTGAATTTTACAAAGATATGTATGATGATGATGCCGCTGATCTACTCATAGAGCTGCCCCCAACAGAATCTGTCGAGGATCCTATAGCGGATAAAATAAGTATGGGAGTGATTGTAAGAGCGATAAGAACTCTGAAATGTGGAAAAGCTGCGGGAATAGATGGAATTACGGCTGAGATGATCAAGTACGGTGGACCAGCGGTCTGGGACGTCATCTATTTGCTATGCAATCTTTGCTGGGAAAAGGGTGATGTTCCGGACGATTGGAGGCGAGCAGTCATCGTGCCTTTCTATAAAAGAAAGGGATCACGATTGGACTGCTCAAACTACAGAGCCATCAGCTTGGTCAGCTTAGCTAGTAAAGTGTACACGAAGATCCTGACGATAAGAATGCAAGAGCGATCCGAAAGGTTTCTCTGGGAATCCCAAGGTGGATTTAGACCAGGAAGAGGATGTATGGATCAAACCTTTTCGCTTCGCGGAATCGCGGAGAAGTTTTTGGATATTAACCAAAAGGTTTTCTGCGCTTTCGTCGACTGGGAGAAGGCATTTGATAGAGTCGTACGAAAGGAACTCTGGGACGTGTTGCCTGGATATGGAGTGAGCAGTTCCCTACTGCATGCCGTGAAATCACTCTATAGTGATAGCGAGGCGTGTGTTAGGGTTAACGGTGAGATGTCACCCTGGTTTGATGTGAAGTCGGGGGTCAAACAAGGGTGTATCATGTCTGCCTGGCTGTTCAATATATATCTAGATAACTGTCTGAGAGCACTAAGAACGAACGGATGTGGAGTGAAAATGGGAAACTTAGTGGTCAACTGCCTATTATACGCCGATGACGCGGTTTTACTGGCGTCATCAGAGGGCGAACTGCAGCCACTAGTTACCATAATGAAAGTAGAATGTGAAAAGAAGGGGCTGCGCCTAAATGCTGGCAAGACTAAGGTTCTGGTATTCGAAAGAGATGAACAAGTGACCGAGTGTGCTATATCGGTAAATGGGCAAATTTTAGAGCAAGTGAATGAATTTGTATATCTTGGAAGCATGTTCACACGAGATGGAAAGTATGAAAAAGATATTGAAAGAAGGATAACTGCCGGAAATAAGGTGAATGGAGCCATGTCGGCGTTGATGGGCAGTAAAAGTCTGAGCAAGGATGCTCGAGTTGCTGTCCACAACGCGATATTGGTACCTACCTTATTGTATGGCAGCGAATCCTGGGTATGTCAGAGGAAGTATGAAAATAGCTTGAATGCAGTCGAGATGCGATCTCTTCGAAAAATGTGCGGCGTAACGATATTAGATTGAATCCGCAATGAAGAGATTCGCAAATCAACTGGCGTGAATGAGGGCGTGATTGTAAAGATGAAGAAAGGCATGTTACGTTGGTTTGGACACATAGAAGTTTCGTCAATATTTCTTCACTCTTCACTCATCCTGAGTGAAGAAATATTGACGAAACAGATATACAAAGCAAAAGTGTGTGCAAGAAGAGGCAGAGGAAGGCCACGTTCCAACTACCTGGATCAAATAGATCGGACTCTGAAGGACGGGAACGTTAAGAGTACTCGAAACCGACGAGCATGTATGAAGAGACTGATGAATGTGGACGAAGCGAAAGAGGTATGTAAGTCTAGAGAGAAGTACTTACGTACTTCGAGAGTAGAAGTACGAGATGAAGTATGTATGTATGCCTATTATTTATATATTATAATAATTGTTTCTATTTCATCCTCTCAACTGTCACACCTACCTTTTCTTTCTCTGTTTCTTATCTCTCTCTACACTGGTTGCCTGGTAGAAATCGCTTTTGCGATAAGGCCGCCTATTGTGCCTACTATATGTTTTTCTTTGTAATTTCTGTTTGTTTTTGTAAATGTGTGTGTTTGTACAATAAAGGATATACAATTATTATTATTAATTAACAATATTTACAAAGAACAGTTGAAACTAACTTCCTACAGATAAAATATTTGTCCCAAATCGGTATCCCGAGGCAACGTGCCAAGGAGACTAGCAGCATTGCCACGCTGGATAGCAATGCTGATTCTCTGAGCGAGATATGTTCCAGCCCGCCTGTCACGAGAGGTCTCGACTAGACGGCGCGAGACCTCTTTAAAAAGATGGTGAGCCTCAGGACCCCAAAGCACCAGAGTTTCAACCGCAAATGCAGCAAATATGTAACCTGACCCGAGACAGGCATACGTTGCGGCGCTTGAGGCCCTCCTGCTGAGCAGCAGCAGCGCCGGCCGCCACCGATGTGTCAGGAAGATTGGAAGGAGCCATTGTATTGACACACGTAGCGTCCCACACTAAGGGCCGACCCATCCTCCATGGTATCAGAGACATACCGTCCGGCCTCCGGCCATCGCCGACTAGTTCCAGCACAGCAGGCACGCCGGCGCTGACCAGAGCCCGGCGTGTTAAAATAGGTGCTCCTATTTTAAGGTCCTCATTACATATTTCATCTGGTCCAGGACTCTTCTCGGTCTTCAGCTTCTTTAAATGTTCGTAAACTTCGGAGTCTTCAATTCGTCTGATGCAGTCCGTTGGCTTTATGTAAGTGGTTTGTGCTTTCATTTCAGTGTTATTTTGTTTCCTGTAGAAGTTAGTTGCATTTATTACATCTTACATTACATTTATAGATTTTGTTTCTTGTGAGTTATGCTCAAGTTTTTTAATCCATGACATGTGTTTCTAATTGGTTGTGGGCCTTTTTGGCACTTCTAAAATTCTTGATGTTTCTTGAAATAATCTCGTATCTGTGGTTGTTGTAGTCCTTACGGTTTGGCTTATTAGTCTCTTTGTATACTCTGCTAAGTTCATCTTTCATATCTTTGTTTTTATTCTTTGTGTGTAGTATTTCACTGCGCCTTTTAAAAAGTTGGATAGTGTCTATAGAAAATATTGTGTTGATGAGTATGTACTGTTTTTGTATTTTAAGCTGTCTGTTTTGGCTTCTTTCCAGGGTATTGTAGTATGTTTGGATATCAATAGTCTGTTTCTATATTTTCTGTGTGTATTCTTAGATTTTCGATATAGTTTTTAATTTCTATTTCTGTCTTGGGGATATTATCTCGTGTAATGTAGGTTTGTCTGCCCTTTACTGAACTTAAAAGTAATGTTGCTGTCACTAATCTGTAATCGGAAGACAATTTAAATTTGCTTAGTGCCCCGATATTAGTTATAAGTTTATGGTGATTTATCATTATGAAATCTATTTCATTATAAGTTTTTTGTTCGGGTGAAGGCGGCTCTCTTTCTTTTCGAAGAAAGAGTTCATTATTGATAGTTTATATTGGTAAGCATAGCTTATGAGAAGTTCACCTCTTTCGTTACACACTCCGTAACCATCTTTTCCCATTACTGGATAATGGTTTGTTTTGGACAACTTATTTATGCATTGAATTCTCCCATGACTATGACCTTAACTTCCGTCTTGGTGCGAGCATATTCAATGTCTTTGTATTTTTTTCAATTCTTCTTCTGATGATCAGTGAATATGCTTGGATTATTGATAAGGAGAAACATTCAAATTTTACTTGTACAAGTGCTACTCTTTCAGAGATTCATATAAAGTGTGTGGGTGATGTCGTTTCTTGTATTTTTTATTGATTAGAAATCAAAAAAAAATTGCACAATTTTGTAGATTTAGGAACAGGATTACATTATAATGTCAGTATTTTATCGCTGTTATTGTTATTCGTATATACTTATTATATATTGTTAGTCGTCACTGTAGTCTATTTATAAAATTTTTACTTTATGAACAGTTTACCACCATTATAAGATAAAATATACGGAGCAAACTAATATGATGTGCAGCACGTCAAGAATCCGGGTCACTTCAAAGCAAGGTTTGAATGCATCACGTCTAATATATAGACGTCTCGATCGGATCGCCCGTACAGCGACCCTGGCATTCAACGTGGCTAGTTTACTAGGTAACCGGGTAATCAAGAGAAATACATACATATCATTACGCCAAGTCCCTAACGGGGTAGGCAGAGAGTATAGAGCGCCAGTTCTCTCTAGACTTACATACCTCTTTCGCTTCGTCCACATTCATCAGTCTCTTCATACATGCTCGTCGGTTTCGAGTACTCTAACGTTCCCGTCCTTCAGAGTCCGATCTATTTGATCCAGGTAGTTGGAACGCGGCCTTCCTCTGCCTCTTCTTGCACACACTTTTGCTTTGTATATCTGTTTCGTCAATCTTTCTTCACTCATCCTTTCTATGTGTCCAAACCAACGTAACATGCCTTTCTTCACCTTTACAATCACGCCCTCATTCACGCCAGTTGATTTGCGAATATCTTCATTGCGGATTCGATCTAATATCATTACGCCGCACATTTTTCGAAGAGATCGCATCTCAACTGCATTCAAGCTATTTTCATACATATCCTTCCTCTTCCTCTGATATACCCTAAATATTCATTGATGTAGAAAAACCATCTAATATCTAATAGCCACCTGCGGTTGATAGTTACGCTAGTTAATGCAGGTAGTTGAATGTTGGGCGGGGGATGAGCTAGAACCCCCTAGGGGTGCCCGTAAGGGGTCCTAGTAAGGGTGCTAGCTCATCACCTACTTTGTTCACTTTTTCCGAGTGAGCAATTTGGCGTTGGTCTTGGGAGTAGCGCAGGTCGCGTAGATCCCCAAGGCAAGTCCGGTGCACTATCCTGCTAGAAGTTGCCGCCTGCTATTGGTCTGGTTCCTTCAGAAACAGACGTAACTGAAAGCTCCGGGCGCTCTCCACTTTCCCACCTTTCCCCCAAAATCCTTGAATCCTTCCCTGTCCTTGCTCCCTTGCCCTCCCAGTCTGGGAGAGTTTGGGAGTACACACTCTTCACAAAAGTGCACACACACACTCAGATACACTCTTCATTCGCTTCACACAAACAAAATAACAGTTGCTCACTCTACAGCACACAACAGATACACTTAACATGCAAATACCACACCACACTTACAAGCAGATACTCGCCCCCAATCCTACGGTCTAGCGTGCCTATGGGATGTATGGCTGGGGGGGAACAATACCCAGTCCCAAGCGCAGAGGAGGGAGAGGGGACCTCACCCCTTCAAAAAGGAAAAACTCTAATGGAACTGGCAAATACGAATAATAGTCCCCAGGCGGGTGAATCCCGCACGGAGTCCTCGGACTCCGTCTGCCCCTCAGTATCTGGGGGGGGCACCACTTCCAGAGGAGGTCAGGCGATCCCTGGCCCCCGTGAACGACGACCATCTGCATGCACACTGGACTCACCGAAGACACCTAGCGACTTGGATCCGACGATTGGGGCGCGCGCACCGCAGGGGTGCGGCGTCGGAGAAGGGAGGGAGCTGCGCGTGCGACTCACGCGCACTCCAATAACGGACCTGGCGAGAACACCGGACCTCGACTTCAGTGGGGAAGAAGAGGATTCCAACTACGAGGAGGAGACCGACAACGGTAGCCGTTCGTCCAGCCCGTCTTCAGGAGAGGAGCTCTTGGAGATGCTGGAGGAGCTGGTGCCGATGTCACCAAGGAAGAAGAAGGGAACCAAGGCTGCGGCGATGCGGGACCAGCGGAGCTCTTCGTTACCGCAGCGCGACGAATTTGGGCGTTTTCTCCCGCGCGGCTCGACCACGCCTGCTCCGGCACTGAAAAGGGGTGGCAAACGCCCCTTAGAGTCGTCGCCACCCGAAGGGAGCCCGAAGACGAAGGAGGGGAGAGTGGAGGAGGCAGTGCGGCAGGCTGAAGAAGCCCGCAAAAGCCTGCCGGAAGTAGAGGAGGCATTGAGGCTGCGGAAACCGTCGACGGCGGCTCTCAGCAGTCGGGTACAGCGGGATGCTGACCTGATTGCTGAGGTGGTCGCAAAGTCGACGAACCTAAAGGGCACCTGTCATTGTGCCCTAAAGGAAGCCGCAGCCTCCATAAAAGAGGCGGCCCGCATCATAGCGGAAAACTTGGCCAGCGACGAGGTGAAGAAGGTGCACGCGGAGAACGAGGCTCTGCGTGCACAACTCGACCATCTCCGGCGGGAAATGATGGATACGCGGTCGGAGCTGCTGCAGGCGAGGGCGAGGCAGCCGCCGCCTCCCGCCCCTGCTGCCGCAGCACCACCACCGCCGCCGCCGTTCAATGAGGCAGCCATCTTAGAGGCCATCGAGAGGCGATTCGAGGCATTGGAGAGGCGCATCTGCCCTCCTGCGGCTACTGTTGGGACAGCCGTCCCGCAGCGGACTGAGGAGGGGCCTTCCGCGCCTCCTACGGCCAAGAAGAAGACAAAGAAGAAGAAGAAGAGTGCCAGTCGGGCCGTCCCGGTTGCAGACCTGCCGGCCGTGACACCGGGCGGTCCCCAAGAGACTGTGCCGAGTGCGCCACCCACGTGGGCTAAAGTGGCGGCGGGCAAGGCGAGGACGCCTAAGAAGCCGGCCCCGAAGAAGAAAAGAAAACAGGGGAAGAACAAGCCCTCTGCGGCCAAGCTGCAAGTGCCACAGACGGCTGCAGTGGTTTACACGCTGCAGCCGGAGGCGAAGGAAAAAGGGATGACCTACGCCTCGGTGATGAACGAGGCGAAGGCGAAAATTGACCTCGCGGCCCTGGACATCTATGCCCTACGCTTCCGAGTGGCGGCGACAGGTGCTCGGATCCTGGAGCTGCGGGGGGCCGGCAGCGAGCCCAAGGCGGAGCTCCACGCCCACTAAGTGCCCGGAGCTGCGCATCACGGGCTTAGACGACTCGTCGTCAGCCGCAGAGGTGGCCGCTGCGATAGCCCGGGCTACGGACTGCCCGGAGGCAGCCATACGGGTGGGCGAGATTCGGTTCGCCAGGGGTCGAGGTGCGGTGTGGGTGCGTTGCCCCATAGCCGCAGCCAAAGCCCTGGCGGAGAAGGGGCAGGTGATGGTGGGCTGGGTTTGTGCGAGGGCTGTCCTATTGCAGCCTAAGCCGGCCCGGTGCTACCGTTGCCTCAGGCCCGGACACATGGCCCCGCAGTGCACGTCGGAGGTGGACCGCGGCGCCCTGTGCTTCCGGTGTTCACAGCCAGGACACAGGGCGGGGCAGTGCGCCGCCGCGCCGCGCTGTGGAGTCTGTGCCGAGGCGAAGCGGCCAGCCGACCACATGGTCGGCAGCAAGGCCTGCAAGCCCGGGCCGCGGCCCAAGAAAGGGCCGCAGGGGGCGGGCTGAGCTCGCTCATGCCTGCCTCCACAAGAGGGCAGCGGTGACGGGACGGGGGTCCCGTTGCTGCGTAATGCCCTCCAGGTGAGGAGTGCGTTGAGTGTTCACCCAACCCACCTTCGGTGGAGTTACCACCGCGCAGCGGCCACAGGCCATCGCTGGGGAGGTCGCGGTGCGTGCAAAAGCGAGCTCGCGGCCTCCTATCCTAAGGCGATGAGAAGACACTCCGTGGGTTTTTAGTCAGTAGGAGTCTGACACTCCCCGCCGCTGTCCCCCGACGGCGGCGGAAGTCCAATGCAGGATTTTCCCACGTCAAAAAAAAAAAAAAAAAAAAAAAAAGGTAGTTGAATGTTGGGCGGGGGATGAACTAGAACCCCCTAGGGGCGCCCGCAAGGGGTCCTAGTAAGGGTGCTAGCTCATCACCTACTTTGTTCACTTTTTCCGAGTGAGCAATTTGGCGTTGGTCTTGGGAGTAGCGCAGGTCGCGTAGATCCCCAAGGCAAGTCCGGTGCACTATCCTGCTAGAGGTTGCCGCCTGCTATTGGTCTGGTTCCCTCAGAAACAGACGTAACTGAAAGCTCCGGGCGCTCTCCACTTTCCCACCTTTCCCCCAAAATCCTTGAATCCTTCCCTGTCCTTGCTCCCTTGCCCTCCCTGTCTGGGAGAGTTTGGGAGTACACACTCTTCACAAAAGTGCACACACACAGACTCAGATACACTCTTCATTCGCTTCACACAAACAAAATAACAGTTGTTCACTCTACAGCACACAACAGATACACCTAACATGCAAATACCACACCACACTTACAAGCAGATACTCACCCCCAATCCTACGGTCTAGCGTGCCTATGGGATGTATGGCTGGGGGGGAACAATACCCAGTCCCATGCGCGGAGTAGGGAGAGGGGACCTCACCCCTTCAAAAAGGAAAAAAACTTATGGATTTGGCAAACACGTGTAAAAGTCCCCAGGCGGGTGAATCCCGCACGGAGTCCTCGGACTCCGTCTGCCCCTCAGTATCTGGGGGGGGCACCACTTCCAGCGGAGGTCAGGCGACCCCTGACCCCCGAGAACGACGACCATCAGCAAGCACACAGGACACCGACGACATCTGGCGAATTGGATTCGACGATTGGGGCGCGCGCACCACAGGGGTGCGGCGTCGGAGAAGGGAGGGAGCTGCGCGTGCGACTCACGCGCACTCCAATTACGGACCTGGCGACCACACCGGACCTCGACTTCAGTGGGGAGGAAGAGGACGATGACTATGAGGAGGAGACTGACAACGGCAGCCGTTCGTCCAGCCCATCTTCAGGAGAGGAGCTCTTGGAGATGCTGGAGGAGCTGGTGCCGATGTCACCAAGAAAGAAGAAGGGCACCAAGGCTGCGGCGGCGCGGGACCACCGTGTCTCCTGGAGGGGTGGCAAGCGCCCCTTGGAGTCGTCACCGCCTGAAGGGAGCCCGAAGACCAAGGAGGGGAGACTGGAGGAGGCTGTGCGACGGGCTGAGGAGGCCCGCAAAAGCCAGCCTGAATTGGCAGAGGCTATGAGGCTGCGGCAGCCGTCGACGGCGGCTCTCAGTAGTCGGGTCCAGCAGGATGCTGACCTGATTGCTGAGGTGGTCGCCAAGTCGACCAACCTGAAGGGCACATGTCACCGTGCCCTGAAGGAAGCTGCGACCTCCATCAAAGAGGCGGCTAAGATTATGGGGGAGAACGTCTCGACGGATGAAACGAAGAAGCTGCACGCGGAGAACAGGACCCTGCGTGCAGAGCTCGACCACCTCCGTCGGGAAATGATTGATATGCGGTCGGAGCTGCTACAGGCGAGGGCGAGGCAGCCGCCGCCCCCACCCCCTCCTGCCGTAACAGCACCACCACCACCGCCGCCTCTTAACGAGGCAGCTATTCTGCAGGCCATTGAGAAGCGGTTTGAGGCCCTGGAGAGGCGCATCTGGCCTCCTGCTGCTGCTGCCGAGGCAGCCGCCCCGCAGCACACCGGAGGGGGACCTTTCGCGCCTCCTACATTGGCCCAGGGCCGTGGCCAAGAAGAGACCCAAAAGAAGAAGAAGGCGAAGAAGAAGGGCGGCAGTCGGGCCGTCCCGGTCGCGGACCTGCCGGCCGTGACACCGGGCGGCCCCCAGGAGTCTGCATCGAATGCGCCGCCAACGTGGGCTCAAGTGGCGGCAAAAAAGAAAAAGAGGAAGAAGCCGAAATCGAAGAAGGGGAAGAGTAAGCCCTCTGCGGCCAATTTGAAGGTGCCTCAAACGGCTGCAGTTATGGTAACACTGCAGCCGGAGGCTAAGGAGAGAGGGGCCACCTATGCCTCAATCGTCGCAGAGGCTAAGACGAAGATCGACCTTGGGGCCCTGAACATCCACGCCCTGCGCTTCCGGCTGGCGGCGACAGGTGCTCGAATTTGGGAGCTGCCGGGGGCCGGCTGTGAGGAGAAGGCCGAGGCACTGGCCGAGTGGATGCGGCAGGAGTTTGGTCCCCGGTTGCGCATCTCAACGCCCACTAAGTGTGCGGAGCTGCGCATCACGGGCCTGGACGACTCGTCGTCGGCCGCAGAGGTGGCCGCTGCAAAAGCCCGGGCTACGGACTGCCCGGAGGCAGCCATACGAGTGGGCGAAATACGTTTCGCCAGGGGTCGAGGTGCGGTGTGGGTGCGTTGCCCCATTGCCGCAGCCAAGACCCTGTCGGAGAGGGGGCAGGTGACGGTGGGCTGGGTGAGTGCGAGGGCTGTCCTATTGCAGCCCAAGGCGGCCCGGTGCTACCGTTGCCTCAGACCTGGGCACATGGCTCCGCAGTGCACGTCGGAGGTGGACCGCAGCGCTCTGTGCTTCCGGTGTTCACAGCCGGGGCACAGGGCGGGGCAGTGTACCGCCGCGCCGCACTGTGGTGTCTGTGCGGAGGGAAGCGGCCAGCCGACCACGCGGTCGGCAGCAAGGCCTGCAAGCCCGGGCCGCGGCCGAAGAAAGGGTCGCAGGGGGCGGGCTGAGCTCGCTCATGCCTGCCTCCACAAGAGGGCAGCGGTGACGGGACGGGGGTCCCGTTGCTGCTTAATGCCCTCCAGGTGAGGGGTGCGTCGAGTGTTCACGCACCCCACCTTCGGTGGAGTCACCACCACGCAGCGGCCACAGGCCAATCGCTGGGGGGGTCGCGATGCATGCAAACGCGATCTCGAGGCCCCCCATCCTAAGGCGATGAGAAGACACTCCGTGGGTTTTTAGTCAGTAGGAGTCTGACACTCCCCGCCGCTGTCCCCCGACGGCGGCGGAAGTCCAATGCAGGATTTTCCCACGATAAAAAAAAAAAAAAAAAAAAAAAAAGGTAGTTGAATGTTCGGGATAAAGCCAGATAGATAATAATGCTTGCCTTCAGATTCCAGGGGTGTTGGGCGTAGGAATCGTTAGGATCCTTGGTGAACCCGTATCCTTCTTCACCAGTGTCTATTGACGCTGTGTAGACACAGACATGGTCGGCGCCCAAGAGTACTGCTTGCCAGTACTCATTTTCCAGTGTTGTGCTGGTGAGATCACTACAATTCGGGAAGTGATTATCCATCGCGGCTGTTGCTACCTGTTAGTGACACACATACAACATGTATTCTATGTTATTAAGCAATACATTTTACCTGTGAATATTTCAGGGTTTACATGCATGTGAACGCATGTAGCGTGGTGGCATGTAAAGGTATATTACCCGCTTAAACGTGGCCACGTTCATACCACGTGCGGAGACGACGCAGTCCTCCGCTGAGAGAGCCTCCGTTATGTGCTTTTCTTCTTCGGCTTCGTCATCCGAAGACTCAGACTCACCCAGCAGACGTCTTTGCCGGTGGAGAGGGTTCATAGCACGGTCCATCATTCGGCGGTGCTTCCTGAACCACGCGTTCTCCACCTTACTTAATATTTCCTGCCGTTCACCTAATTCATACAAAAGAGGTTACTATTACCAAAGATAAAAGAGCTATCAGCTGAAGGCACTCACACACTTTTAATTGACATAATATCTATCGATTGCTGACAACAACCAGCGACATAAGTGCACGAGACAGAAGAGCAAAACGATGTAAGGAACCAGATTAATAAATTTCTGTTCGTAGCGATCACTATATAATTTAAGACAAGAGCCACAGTCGTGAAACTTTGTTGAAAAATTGTGTCTTTGTTTTTCAGTAAAACATAATATAAAAACATACTATGGGATAGTGTGTCATAGGGCAGCAAATATTTAACATAAATTTTGACCATTTCTTTCTCTGGATATGAACCTTGGGTGAATCGTAATTCTTCCGCTACACGAGCCTAGCGTTTTTTTTGTATAACTGTTTTAAGCCCACCGTGGCGCTGCACCAAATGGTACAGCTTTGGAAGATTTACCTCTAAGCCTTTCATCTGGAATCAACTTATAAGTTGTAATGACAAATTGTACATTATGAATCAGTAAATGGACCTATTCAAACCTTTTCTTTAATTTTCCATCAGAAACTTCAAACTTAATATTTCAATGGTTTCTGTTTTAGTCACGTAACCTCAGATTAATATCTTTGAAGAAAATTTCATTGACGATAACTATAGAATAAGTTTAATTTTAACGCGCGCTTTTACCTAATTCTTTTCTGACTCCAGCAGTCTTAGGGCATGCTGAAGGCACACCGAAGATTTGTTCCCGGTCAGCCTGACGACCTGGTCAACATTAATGGTATAAGGGTATTACATAGACGTTTGTATATTAGGGAGCGAACAAGTGGACCACTTGTTCTCATATCAGTTAATAGATCGACATAAAAGCTTCAACAAAGGCACCAGGAGCTTGTACATCCAAAAGATAACAAGAGACTATTTTTTCATGTTTAAATAAATATCCCAATGGTGGCAAACAGCCCAGCACCAGCGTGGTTATAGGCGTTTGCTGTCGCCTGTAGCGCTTACGTGCGCGACCCACATAGGCAGGTAAGGTAGGATTATTTTCAAAAAGAATAAGGAGTAAGGATAACTAGTGACTGCAGTTCGCCCTCTGATGACGCCAGTAAAACCGCGTCATCGGCGTATAGGAGGCAATTGACCACTAAGTTTCCCATTTTCACTCCACAAAGTTATGGCAATTTCTATTTTTCAAATTTTAAAATACGATATACGCTTTTGAATTTCATCTCAAGTAATTTTTTTTTCAATCGAACAAAATCGTAATCCCTTTCAGAATCGTGCACGGAGCAAGAACACGGGCCGGCCAGCAGGCGTGTGGAATGTTAGGGAACAGGATGAGTGCGACATTTGTCGCTCTACTTTTTATCTTTCCAAGGTAAGCTATAGAACACCAGTCAATGCTGTTTTTAGTAAAATAAATATAGATCCAATCCAATATATATATCCTCACGCCTTTACGCCCACGCCCATATAATATATACCTTATCCTAAAATATATAGCTATATTACATTAATACCTTACAGACTAACATATATATCATAACAATATCACTTCCTCGAGTGTTCGTGTTGCACTTGTCCGCGGAAGCGACGGAACACCACGCCAAAAGCCCTCGTCCATGGCGACGTACAGGTAGCAGGTCGGGACTCGCACAACAAACGCCTTGAAATTGACATTGCGGCGCGACTCCAGCAACTGCACTCTCGGCCTGTATTTCAGCTTCTGGTGCACATATTCCTCTATGACCTCCGCCCTACATGAGTAATGCAGGCGGGATATGTACACCGGAGTGTTCGGCTGCGCAGCTCGCAGGGTGACATTGGGGTCCAGAGGAGCCTTGCCGCAGCGGTTCTGGTTGGTAGGCACGCGGCGCTTCCTCATTTGCACCGTCACAAAACCATCTTCTTTAACACGTTCCCTGCGCCATCACTTTCAAAAAACTTTCAGCTGGTGCTTTGGAGACCTAAAAGATCTCCAAACTAACCTACCATTTGGTGCGTTTGAGACCTAATCGGTCTCCTAAAGATACAGTTTTCAAAATAGTTTATATCTTCTAAAAAAACAATCAAATATATTTTGAAGTTTTTGTGGGTGAAAGATAGCCTATTGCTTTATATTTTGCTAGGTTCGCACGCAGTTATGACATTTGAATAAACTACAAATACCAAAAAAAAAATGATATCGATTGTATCTCGTACCGCAACGGAAGATAGTTCAATATGTGTAGTAAGTAGTGATGGGAATAAATAATATCTCAGTTGTCGATTGAAAAAGTTTTATTAATTATGCAAAGTGTTTTTCATTAAAACATGGTAAGCACATTGATTGCTTGCATTGCGCGCAAATAGTAACAATTCGTTTAGTTTTTTTAGAAGCGTCAGTGCTGTTTAATGTGCGTCGTAATTTTTCGTAACAACCCACACAACGTCTTTTTTTGTCGCCACGTTGGAAAACATGATCAGTACATCTTCCTTCAGGTAATTCTGTAATAAAGTGCATTGTATAAATAAATAGCATGCAACTATGTCAGTAAAGTAAATGCGATGGAATCTAATTTTATTAGTTTCGTTATTCGAGTGTCTTATGTATATTTTTGTTCTTAGGCTGTTGTTTCTTTAAAAAAATATACGGAGGTATTAAATAAAAGTTGGATGTCACAGGTCTCTTGTAAGTTTACTATAACAACGTTTTTGTTTTAATAACCGAAATTTAGGCTACCAGAAACTTACCAGAGAGTGATGTGAACCCCCCCTCCCCCCCTACCCCTGTGTAGTATAATGCTTACATAATTAAAACACTGTAGCATTAGAGATAAGTAGCAAAGCCCACCAGAAATACTACTACGCTAAGACAATCTCAAAAACAACCAAAAATTTTCAGGCAGTCAACAGAAGAAGTAGGTACATAACGCGTTTCAAACACAAAAAAATAAAAACCACGTAATATCGAAAAAAAGGCAGGCAGATGTTAGTTTGAAATAAAGTCTCCCCCTCTTTAATTTATGTTATTTGAATGGTATCCAAGAAGATTTTTGTTCAGTAAACTTGAATGATTAAAGTTCATAATATGCTCAGTTTCATGCAAAGCGTGCTGCAGTTAGTTGACGATGCTAAGCTTACGCGTTGTCTGGAACCATTACCTAGGTTTCTGGAGAGATTTTAGCTACCTTTATGAGTAAGAACGGTTTGGTTTCGAAGAACTGTTAGGTATGTTGACCACGGCAATCTTCTGACACCACCACGCTCGCCATCGGATTTATCCGCATACCCTTGAACCTAAACGGTTATGTTTAGAACAAATTCTTAATTTGTTGTGTTTCCTAAAAAAAATGGACTACAACATGATACCTACTCTGCAAAAATGGTGAGAAAAACGCAGTAGGTAAGCACACAAGTATGTGTCTAGTATTTTGAGCGCTTTCAGACAAGAGGGATGGCCTAGTGTATCTGCTTTACATTAGATATCATGTCACAAGAAACCTGCAGGTTTTATATACACGCTTGTTGTCACACGAGTTGTATTACAAATAGTAATTTGTGTCAATAATATCATACCTGTTCCAGAAATTTTTCGGCCTCCGAATGTTTCGATTATTGATTCTGTGAATTCTTTTTTTGACATTTTCTTGTCTGTATTTGCATTGTATATTATCCATGCGTTTATGAGTGCAGTACCAAATAAAAATTCCATCATCACTTTCCGATACCACTTTAGACCTCGTCGTAAAGTAGTATAGTATGCCGACATTTGATCTGAGTAGTCTATCCCTTTTTTATTATCATTATAAGTTAAAATGCACAGTGGCTTTCTGATCATTTCATTAGTTCTCTTATGTATCTTACCTGTATCTACTAGAGACGCTTTATGTGCTTTACAGGAAGTTATCATTGAAACTTGGCGCTTATCGTGCCATTTAATAACTTTCACACCACTAGGCAGCATTAACCCTTCAACTTCGCCTTTTTTCAATTTTTTTGACATAAATTGCTTGGGAAGTCCTCTTCGGTTTGATCTTAGCGTGCCACAGTAAAATGTTTTCTTTTCTAAGAGTTCCTCTACTAAATCAAGAGAAGAATAAAAGTTATCGGCTACTAAAACTCGTCCTTCATTTTCTAGACCCTCTATGAGCTTCATAACTACATTTTTTGCTATTTTCTTCTTTACCTGTATATACTATGGTTTTAAAAGTGTACCCCTCAGGAGTACATAGTTTATATAATTTAACTCCATATTTATGCGATTTATTTTTGATATATTGGCGAAAAATAAGTCTACCGCGCCAGGGAATCATTGATTCGTCTATCACGATAAATTTTCCTGAAGTTAAAATATGTCTAAAACGATTATTTAACATATTAAGTATTTGTCGAATTTTGTAAAGTCTATCTTCAGTATCATTTCTTTCATCGCTGAAATGCCAAAACTTTAGAAGCAAGATAAATCTATCTCTTCCCATGAGAGAGCATATATATTCATTTCTGTAAATGGATTTCTTTGACCAATAATCGTGAAAATGTGGAACCTTATTTAAGCCCATCGTAAGTATGACAGCGAAAAACTGACGCATTTCATTTGCATCTGTAGGTTTCCAAGCTTTAGAGCGCGATTTTGCTGTAATATCTTTTTCTAATAAATATTTATCTGCGTATTTATTCGTTTCTTCTACTATTTTATCAATAATATCGTCAGTTAGAAACAAACTATAAATATCGACGGGCAATTTATTACGAATAGGTACATTTGTCACGCTATCAAGTATGCTCTCATCGAAGCTCAATACGTCATTGTCGGGAATGTCAATCCAATCTTTATCACCCTCAAGCTCTCCACCCTCACTTTCTGATATATTTTCAGACATATTATCTTCATCTTCACTTATTATATCGGATGAGAGATTTTCACCTGTATCATCATCACTTCCATTTGAAACGATTTCTTCTATTTCAGTATTGGTTGCTTCATCAGTCTGCGTCTCCGGAGCGTCTTCTTGTATTTTTTCGTTTTCTACGTCCTGATCTAAAATGATCTTAAAGAGCCGTGGTGGCCGAGTGGTTCGAGCAGTTGCCTGCGACGCAAAGGTCGCAAGTTCGAATCCCGACTGTACCAATGAGTTTTTCTGAACTGAAGTACAGTGATTAGTCACACCACGAGCTTTACGGTGAAGGAAACATCGAGAGCAAACCTGCATACGTCTGAGAAGAAATTCAAAGGCGTATGTATAGTCGTGTCGAGTAACGGCGATGGACTCGCCATCTGTCACGTAACCTAACATACCTCTGGCGGAAAGTGGGTGTGTGGGTATTACCTATACACCTCTGCCTACCCCTTCGGGGACCCTTGTGGGAAGGCGTGAGGATATATATATACGTCCTGATCTAGTTCTTCCACTTTTTCATTCTGTATTTCTAGACTTCTATTTTGCTTATTCTGGTCTTTTTCTTGTCCTATTATATTATTTTCTTGTTGCTTTTCAGTGTTTCTCTCTTCTAAATTGTTTTGTGTATTATTGTTCAAGTTGCATTTAGACGTTTTTCTTTCTGCTTTTTCGTCATAAGTGAGCGCATCATCCTCAAAAGTATATTTAAAAGAAAATGGACTATTGTTTGTATTACCTGTGGTTCTTCTTTCCTTTATAGTTGTTTTAATCAATTTTTGCATACTGCTTTCATTAAATTCTAAGGGTAATAAGTTCGAACATGAAATATTATTCAAAGACGAGCACCTACTTGATGTACATAAAGCATTCAATGAGGCAGGAGAAGCTTTAGCATTTGTGTTGGATGTTTCTGTTAGCATTTGAGTGCACGAGCTAGGAGTAGATAAACCACTATGGTTACGAGAAACAGCACCACAAAATCTACGAGTAGGTGTCATAGGATCAGTAGGTATAGTCGGTGTAGTATTCGTCATCAATAATGTGGTATTATTGTTACTACTTTTTGGACTGGATATCGTATTCTGAAGCACACTAAATCGTTTTCCAGTACATGGGCTGATATATATATTATTTTCATTACTTAGCTGCGTGTGCTCAAACGTAGAAAGGTTCATCATTTTCTTTTTAGGTGCGTCAAATATTTCATAGTCAGAATCACTGTCATTATTAGCCAATGGAGGGCAAATTTGAACATTTTCCAAAATTTTTATTTTACTGGACGATGCCGCAGTATAATCCGGCGTTGATTTTTTGTTGGAAATCTCACCAAAATAAATAGATTTTTTACACTTTTTTCTTTTAAAAGCACTCATTGTATAACAAAAATGATAATCAACACGTAGGTATATACGCGAGTGTTATTTCGCAAACGTGCGCGCGACCTCCCACGTCGATGCTAGGACAACACTAAAACGAGTCACGCAGCGCCCGCGCCGCCCACCTTCCCTCTCTTGCGTCTACGAGGCGTACGATTCCACGAGTACCGACATATCTCCTAACGCAAGGAATGAAAATAATTACAGTACTGTGCGTTAGGGACCTAATCCATCTCTAATTTCTTTTTTAATGTCCTTGAATTCATCTTTAAGTAGGAAGCAAATATGTATATTTGTCCTACTCATACCTAAAGAACTTTACACGTTAGATCCTCCCGCAAGGAGTGAAACAACACTATTATATTCAACGCACAATACAAAAGTCCTGCAAGAGATCTGATAGATCTCGTAATGCAACGAACGTGTTAACAGCCCGGTTCGAGCGCCTTCGGGCGCTTCGTAACGGCAGAGGTGCTCCTGGCGATGGCAGCATAATCTCGATGAGATTTTGCAGGGCAACCGACGCGAACTTTGAGCGGGCTATCATCAGCGCTGCGAGGAGGGCGGGGGCAGCGTATTACGCGGGGCGGGCACGCGATGCAGACTTAACTTAACCGACGGAGTTGGCGACAACAAAACTGCTGACTCGAAACTCACTGCCGATGTATCGAGGCCAGCTCCGCGACGCACGTTGATATTCGATGCGCCGCCTGATGGTGAATTCGACACCGCCACAATATTGCGCAACTCGATGACATCTTTTCGCAATTCAGCGACGGTGTTCTCGGATGCAGCCAGCTTCGATTGGACATCCGCAAGGCTTGCCTTCAGAAGGACAATGTCCTTCAAAAGGCTCGTAACGTCCACATGGTCGAATGTGACAGGAGGGAGCTTATTCAAGTCCCTCGCCACAAACGACGGTATGTCGTCTGGATCGGTCACTTTCATCAGTGTGATGATGTCCTGCAGACTTTTCTTAGTCCCGTCACGGCGGCGAGATACCATCTGGTCACTCTTGTTGAGCAACCGAAACAGAAGCACCTTTGAAGCGGCGATTTCATCCTCGCTGAAGCTCGAGGCGCAGATCTGGATTGCTGAAACTTCGTCCATCACATCCAGCTTCTGCTGCAGGAACGCCAGCAGTTCATTAGCCACAAGTTTATCTTCCATGGCATTAAATTCTGAGCAACGGCTTACGCCGCGCTAAGCACTGTATGTATTACTAACACGTCCGCATTAAAACACTGTACAAGCAAGACTCTCTATAATAGACTCTATGAAATTGAAACTGCTGTTGCTTTTAGTAAAGTTAAAGTATTGCACCAATCAATTGTCGACACAGAGGAACTTATTTTATTATTAAAAGAAATAGAGAAGCATAGTAAACAACCATTTCCTGTTAATTTTGATAACTTAATTAAATTAGAACAGTGTATGGAAATACAGG